>JAZKJV010001812.1:0-124013 GCA_037367405.1 Ottelia alismoides | reverse complement strand
TCGTGCTCGATCGTGTAAGACCAGTGTCCTTCCGTTCCTGATTGACATATCATTAACATTATCAAACAAAAGGGTCTCGTGCTCGGATTGATGTAAAACAGAGTAGTATATCTGATCAAAATGTTGTTGTTGTGTCTTGTTCATACCATTAGGATTAGCCTTAACTAGACGAGAATGGATGTAGAAGGTGCACATCTCTCATGTTGCCGTGAGGATATTAATGAATAACCATCATTCATATTTATTCTTCTATTTTGGCTTTAAATTCTCAGTTAAATGCATGTAAATGCCATTAACTTGCATGAATTAACATCAAAGATTAATATGTAATTAGTACATTAATACATGGATTTAAACTTTGAATAAAACAATAAAAAAGAAAAATAAAGGAAGTATCATTGATACTGACCGACCCTGAACCCCGAGAATAAATATAATGTTGTATAAATTGATTGAAATAAAGTAGAGAGAGATAGGGTGAAATACTGTACAAAATACCAAAAAACCTAGAAAATATAAGTGCAATATACTGTGCAAATAGCTCATACTTACACTATTTTGTTTATCATTATACACACGCCAAATAATAAAGTGATTAACACTAAACTTGTACATATTAATGTATAAAAAATAATAAAAATACCAGCAAAAATAATTCATGCACAAGTCAATGGTACAATCAACTGAAAAAGCCACAAACAGAACTTTATCGGTCAATATATTCTCCATATGAACTCAAAATGAACCAAAAAATCACCTCCATTATATTTAAAATAAAAGTGTCTAACGAATGAAAGGTGGTTTCACTGGACGATCTAAGGTGCAAAAGTCGGCCAATTGGGGTATATGGCTACTTGGGCATATGCACATATAATTAATTATTTTATTCTTTACGTTTTTAATCTCCTTATATTTTGTATTATTGTATATATTATATAATACATAGTAAAATATATATACAAATAAAAACATTTAAAATACACTCGGAATAATTAATACATTTAAATAAGCGTATACAATATACCTATAGTGTAGATACATGTAATTATTTACGCACCAAAAAATTTATTAATATACAATAAAAATATGTAAACACATTAAACAATGTTCTAAATATAAAAATATGTAAATATGTTATTATGTATAAAAATACAAAATAACGATACACACACACATATATATAATATACATGTATATGTACTTGTATATAATAACATGTAAATATTAATACTTAATAAATAAGGTTATAAAATAATTAAAATCATGATAAATTAGTTTATAAAATAATAAGTATTTTTTATGTTTTACTTTTTAAAATAAAATCATTAGCTATTTTATATTGAATTAATTCATACTTTTCATTTATGTTTTGTTCTGTTGTGGCATATGCGGCCTAAATATAAGCCAAGGAGTGTTGATCCACTAGTCAACACCCCCTCTACACGGCTCTAGGACGCCCAACCTGTTAGACCTTCGTGACCCCTTACTTTCCATAAATCTTCACTCCATCTCCATGCCTCCTTTCGCCTTGAGGCCTTCACCAAACTTGTTCGCCAAATCATGGAGTCCCACACCCTATGCATTGATATCACCAAACACTATCGATCTGGGTGAAATATTTCTCACAAGACACCTCCTCCGTCACCTCTATAAAATGAACTCCACCACCTCAAGCCCATATTTAATCCATTTACATCACCGTATCCCAAGGAGACCACTGCTGGAGGTAGTCCCTTGTGGCAGGAGGAGAAACCCCTTGTCTCGTGGCGAGGAGAAGGTGGTCGAAGTGAGATCTAAACCACCGACAATGCTCCCTCAGGTTCTCTGCTCCCAGATCCCTAAGACTGGGTAAGGATGTTAGCTTAGGTCTTTATGTTCACATTTTAATTCTCTAGCATAATCTTGCGATTTATTTCAGTCCATTTCCTCTTATTTCGAATTAAAATCAAGAATGGTAGCTCGTCGGAGCTCTAGGATCCGGTCATCGTTCCACTGTGAAACACCCCAGTTCCCGACCATCTGACCATCTCATCACTCCCCTTTGTGTTCTCCATCCCATCAAACCATCGGACAACCTCGATCTCGCTTAGATCGAGGAATCCGATCTCCTCTTATATCACATCATTCGAGACCTCTGTCCCTTTATCCCATTTGCTTCTCATCATCAATTCAGGGTCGAAGAGCTTCACCCTCGAGCCCCACATATTTTTGTGTAGGTTAGAGCCATAGAGCACCCCACCCGAGGGTGATTTGATTCAAGCTTTGAGTCCTAGGTGGATGGAGAAAGGTTGGACCTCCAAGCCTCCTCCAAAGAGGCCCGGAGCTATTTGAAGGCTCCTACAGATGTGGGAGAGGTCCCATCATCATTTTGGGCCACCCAATAGTGTTATTGATAGCTGGAAGACCAGGAACGCATGGGAGGTGTTCCTCCATGTTCTTCTAGAGGCCCTCCTAATCATTTGATGAAGAACACCCACAGGTTTAAACACAAGCATCAAATCTTGGAGCTCAGACACCATCAGATCCTTCGCGGATATAATCATAGCCGTGCATCCGTGAAGCGTCATCAACTGATATGGACATTGGATCAACTTAAGGGAGCACACGTGGATCACCTGGTTTGAGGCCCCACATGACTCGACACATGTTGGCTGGTACATTTGCATCGCACCCCCTCTGTGCTTATGTTTTATATTGTAACTTTTGTAAATACTAAAACAAGTGTAAAACTTTTGGAGCGTTTGCATGTTGGATCCATAACTTTTATATAATTGCAAGTATGCCCCTACATGATGCTAAATAGTTTTATAATGGAAAAAAATGCATGTTTATCCCCTGGAATTTGTGTAATGGTTTAAATGCATGTCAACTTTATAGAAATTACACATGGGTCCATGTTATGCTGTGTATTTTATTTTGTATATTTTGCATGTATTATATATTTTTATTATGCTAAAAAATTATGGGAAATTATGATAGGTGCATGGAACATCGATTTATCGTGCATAATTTTTATCTGGCATTTAAACCTATTATCCTATTTTAAAATACAGAAACATGCTCATTTTCCATGTCTAGCAATAAAAAATCCATAAAAAATAAAACATCTCTCAAAAAATTCCAAAATATTATATTGGTTGTATTTTAGTGTATTATACCACATATCCAAAAATCGCAAAAAAAATCAAAATATAAAACTCAAAAAACTTCAAAACCCTAGAAGTCTTATGGAAATTAGAAAAATCCAGAAAAATCAAATGTATATATATATATGAGGATGGGGAGCTTGCACCAAGGTGCATGTAACTTTACATACACCGACGCTTATATCTTCCATATTTTTTACTTTTTTGAAAAATACCACCATGTATATTTATCCATATATCCCTCCAATATGTCATTCGAATTTCGTCAGAAACAGAGACTCCTACGACCTCCATCCATAACAGGTCGATTACAACAATTCTAAGACCGTTAAAATTACCTGTTCTGGATGGAGGTCGTAGGAGTCTCTGTTTCTGATGAAATTTGAATGACATATTGGAGGGATATATGGATGAATATACATAGTGGTATTTTTCAAAAAAGTGAAAAAAATGTGGAAGATATAAGCGTCGGTGCATGTAAAGTTACATGCACCTTGGTGCAAGCTCCCCGACTGCCCCCTGGGAGTAGCCAACTTAGCTGCTCCCACCCCTATTTTCCCCTCATTTTTTATTTCTTTGGAAAATAAAAATTTGTAAATTCATCATTATATCCCTCTAACATTCTATAAAATTTCATCAGAAACGGAGACTCCTACGACCTCCATCCAAGCAGGGTCGATTTTAAAAATCCTGCGACCGTTAAAAAAATGACGTCTGGATGGAGGGCCTAGGAGTCTCTGTTTCTGACGAAATTTTAATAGAATGTTAAAGGGATATAGTGATGAATATACAAAATTTTATTTTCCAAAGAAATAATAAAATGAAGGAAAAATAGGGGTGGGAGTAACCAAGTTGGCTACTCCTAGGGGGCAGCCCCATTTTACCCTATATATACATTTACTTTATTATATATAAGATACCACGTAAATAGTTTAGAGACAATTTTGGACCTGTAGGTATTTTCCAAGCCCTAAACAAGGTCATATAATTAATATAGCCATTGTTTTGAGTATTTAACTTTAAAATTCCATAAAAATTAGAAAAATACAATAAAATTACCAAAAATGGAGAAAATGTCAATATAGAAAAATATTTTCTTTTCTTCATTTTATCTTTGTTTTGACTTATTTAAAAAAGGTACACTATCTTTATAATATGTATACGCACACACACACATATATATATATATATATATATAACATGTGATATATAGGGAAAAATGGTCTGCCACATGGGGACAACCAATGGGCTACCCTCATCCCATTTCTGATTGTTTTTTTTCAAAAAAACTATCATATAATTTTATCGTTGTATCCATAAATATTCCATTTCAATTTCGTCGAAAACAAAGACTCTTATGCCCTCCATCTCAAACATGTAATTTTAACGGTCTCAGAATTCTTGTAATCAACCTGTTTTGGATGGAGGGCATGTGAGTCTCTATTCTCGATTAAATTGGAATGATATATTAGATGAGTATAGTGATGGAAATACATGGATGCATTTTTTGAAAAAAAACAAAAAAAAATTGTCAGGAAATGGGGCACGGGCAACCCCATTTTCACTTATATATTTATATTAGTTACTATGTTATTTATCTTATTTTGAAGATCAAACAGAAATGAAAATTTGCAAAAATAAAAACATAACAAATGTAAAATAATTAAAATCATAAAAATATTGAATATATTCAAAACTCGCATGATAACAAGAAAATGATGAAAATCCAGAAAATACTATTAGTTAGCAACAATTAATGATAATTTTCTAACCTTGTTTTACTTCCCAGTGTCTAACTGATGAATCTCAGATTCACCATTCTAAGTCTCGTTAATTAAAGCTCAAGTCCCTCAAAATCAACTGCATTTCTGCATTTATTCTGCATAATTAGCATTCATGCATGATTTCATAAGAATTGCATTTTAGCATTAATTTCTGCATAAAATAAGAAGCCAAAAATCCAAGCCAAAAATTGACCTGTAAATAGCCTAACTTCCCCTATTTTTAACTCCTTCATGCTAACTCCGAATACCACAAACTCACTTCCACTCTGTACACATCACTAACAAGAATAAATAAAAAATACAAAAAAAATAATTAACCCTGGTAAGTGGACCAAAAACCCAAACCCTAGTTTCAGGATTTTCGGACTAAAAGCCACATATCTTCCCCATCCAGTGTCCGATTTGATCCTACTCACTTTTGAACTAATGTACATTCAATTACCTTCAAAACAAGACCAAGTTCAAGTGAATCGGAGTTCGTATGTGAAAGTTGGGTTTTGGGCCTCTTTTGTACCTTGTATATTTTCGCGGCTTTTTGACCTGTATTTTATGTGTATATTTTCTTTATCAGTAAAAATCCAAAAAAATTAGATTAAGGTGTCTTTTATTTATCTTTGAGTTTTCTTTTTTTTCCGGACTTTTATCGTGTTTAAAAATGAAAAAAAAATTAGAAAACCCAAAACTCAAGGTATTCTATGTACATGGGATACCCCAAAAATTCACTTTTCACATTTGACCGAATTTGGCTTTGATGTCTTCATGAAAGTTGTAGATCTCGTCAAGACGAACATTTTTCGTGAAGGAACTTTTTCGATCCAAGGTCATTTGCTATTTTTTATTGATTTTACAAAGGATTTATTCGCGGATTTTTCTGGTGCTGACACGTGGCAGCCCCAAAGGCCGCCACATGTCAGCTATTGAGGGTGGGAGTGATCAGATAGATTTTCAATATCCTCGCTCTGCGTGAAATAGATGGCCTCGACTTGAACTGTTTGTTCTTTGGGTGATTCAATGTATGGCTTCAGCATTTGTCCATTTACTGAGAACGGTTGTGCATTCTCTTTGAGTTCGGCAATGTCTACGCTTCCATTGGTATGCACATCGACGACAATGTAGGGACCCGTCCATTTTGATTTGAGTTTCCCATGAAAAATCTTCAACCGAGCATTAAACAACCACACTTTTTGTCCAGGGACAAAGGTCTTCTCTCGAATGTGTCTATCATGCCATCTCTTGACCTTGTCCTTATAAATCACACTGTGGTCATATGCCCGATTTCGGATTTCAATTAGCTCATTCAGATTTAAGTCTCGACATAGTTTCCCAAGGTGACAACTCCAATTCAACTTTTTGATCGCCCATTCAGATTTGTGGATCAATTCTGCAGGAAGATGACATGGCTTGCCATAGATCATCCTAAAAGGTGAAGTACCGAGTGGAGTCTTATAGGTTGTCCTATAGGCCCATAGAACTTGGTCCAACAGTGTTGACCAATTCTTCCTATCGGGACGAACCAACTTCTGGAGAATGCTCTTCACCTCTCTGTTAGAAACCTCTGTTATGCCGTTAGATTGTGGATGATACGGGTTGGCTATTCTATGATCAAATTTGTACTCCTTAGCCAAAGATCTCATCTCCCTGTTCACAAAGTGGCTACCTCCATCAGAAATCAATACTTTTGGTATCCCGAACCTCGCAATGATGTTATCTTTGATGAACTTACAGACGACTTTGCTATCTGCGGTTCGGGTTGGAATAGCCTCTACCCATCTTGATAAATAATCCACCGCTAACAAGATGTACTCAAATCCATTGTTGTTGGGAAAGGGACCCATAAAATCGATCCCCCATGCATCAAAAACATCACAGAAAATTATTGATTGCATGGGCCTTTCACCTCTATATCCTATAGTCCCTCCCATTCTTTGACAAATCGAGCATGACCGTACAAATTCATTAGCATCCTGAAATAAGGCCCGCCAGTAAAATCCACATTGGAGTACCTTGTGCGTGGTTCTCTTTCCCGAATGGTGTCCTCCAGCCTCGAGAGAATGACAGTGTGTGAGGACACTCTGATATTCCTCCTGAGGAATACATCTTCTCTAGACACAATCCGATCCTTCATAGAAAAGGAAAGGATCGTCCCAATGGTATCTTCTCGAATCTGACTTTAATCGATCAATCATTTTTTTGGTCCAACCATAGGGAACCTTCTTGGAGACAAGATAGTTCACTATGTCGGAATACCATGGGGTTGACTCAATGACGCAAATCGATTCGTCTGGAAAAGTCTCCTTGATTGGTCCGATATCAGGATGATCGTTTTGCTCGATTCGGGAAAGGTGATCAGCAACAACATTCTTTATTCCAGGTTTATCCTTGATCTCCAAATTAAACTCCTGGATTAACAAGATCCATCTCAAAAGTCGTGCCTTGGCATCCTTCTTATCCATGAGATATCTGATTGCTGCGTGATCTGTGAAAATTGTCACCTTGGAGCCCAATATGTATGATCTGAATTTTTCCAGGGCCCAAACAACCGCGAGCATTTCCTTTTCAGTCACTGTATAGTTTCTCTGTGCAGGGTCCAATACTTTGCTCGCGTAGTGAATCGCATAAGGAATTCCATCTCTTCTTTGTCCGAGTACCGCTCCGACAGCAAAATCCGATGCATCAGTCATGATCTCGAAGGGAAGAGACCAGTCGGGAGCTTGTAATATCGGTGATTCACATATTTTCTTTTTCAGGAGCTCGAAGGCCTCTAGACATCTGTGATTTACAATAAACTCGGTGTCTTTTCCTAAGAGCTCAATCAGTGGGCGGGCGATCTTTGAAAAATCAGGAATAAACCGTCGATAAAATCCAACATGCCCTAAGAACGACCTCACTGACTTGACGTTGGTTGGTGGCTCAAGTTTCTTGATCACATCCACCTTGGCAGGGTCCACCTCCATTCCCTTTTTGGAGATGACGTGCCCCAACACGATACCCTCAGTCACCATGAAGTGACTCTTCTCCCAGGAGAGTACCAAATTTACCTCCCTGCATCTCTGAAGGAGTCGGTCCAAGTGTGCTAAGCATGTATCAAATGAATCACCATGAACCGAGAAGTCGTCCATGAAGACTTCCAGGAAATCACCAACCATTTCGGCAAATACGGCAATCATGCACCGCTGAAATGTGCCTGGGGCATTGCAAAGCCCGAATGGCATGCGCTTGAATGCGTAAGTACCGAAGGGACATGTGAACGTGGTCTTTTCCTGGTCCTCGGGAGCGATAGCTACTTGATTGTAGCCGGAGTACCCAACAAGAAAACAGAAGAATGCTTTCCCTGCAAGTCTCTCCAATATTTGATCAATGAATGGCAGTGGAAAGTAGTCTTTCTTGGTCGCAGCATTCAGGCGCCGGTAATCGACACAGACGCGCCACGACGTGGGTACTCGGGTTGCGATCTCTACCCCCTCCTCGTTGGTAACCATCTGGATTCCCGACTTCTACGGGACGACATGAAGGGGGGCTACCCACTTGGAGTCAGAAATGGGGTAAATAAATCCTGCTTTGCACCATTTCTCTATTTCTTTCTTCACTACTTCCCGAAGATTGGGGTTTAATCTTCTCTGGAATTCACGGGAAGGCCTTGCATTATCCTCAACATAAATTTGGTGCGAGCAGAGAGCGGGGTTTATTCCTACGAGATCCGACACAGTCCAACCTATGGCTTTTCGATTTCGCTCAAGGACTTCGATCAGTCTGGATTCTTGGTCCACGGTTAATGATGAGCTAATGATCACAGGGAATTTTTCTTTGGGTCCATTGAGGAATGCATATTTCAGCGTGGGAGGTAGTGGTTTCAGCTCTGGTAATTCTGAATCGTCGATCAAGTCTGGCTGAATGACTTTTGCTTCTGGCTCAGTATCGGTTGGCGGTGAATCACTGTGTGAGATGTTGGCTACCAATTTCGAAGAAGAGTGAGTCGGATCTCTAGAGTAGAATGGCAATTCGGCCAGAGCCGTGTCCGACTCATCATCGATTGACTGTCCCAAAGGTGATGTGATTGATAAATCCAAGAGGATTTCAGTGTTGTCTGGGGGTATAGAAATCTCAGAGACTGCATGGTGGATTATTTCTTCTTCTGAGGATGTGCTTTCTACCTGTGTGTCTGGCAGTTGGTCCCATGGCCCAGTGGTTCTGAGGAGATTGCATTCTGATGTTTCGGCATCTTCAGTTGTGGATTCGGAGTCTGGTCTTTGCCACTTTGTTTGTTTCATCTCCAAGTCCACTTCTCCGCCTGGAGAACGGAATTTCATCATGCCAGTTCCGTAGTCGAATACGGCCTTAGCAGTTATTAAGAAAGGTCTTCCGAGAATGATTTGTGATTCCTTCCAATGGTTCGGGGTCTCCATGTCCAGGACAGTGAAGTCCACTTTGTATTCTGTACCCTCGATGATGATGATGACATTCTTCACTTCTCCCTTAGGTCTTTTAGTGGATTTATCAGCAAATTGGAGTAAAGATGATGATTTCTTGAGAGGGCCCAACTCCAATCGATAATATAAGGCTAAGGGTAGAAGGTTTATGGAAGATCCATTGTCGAGAAGTGTGCGTGTGAATGCTATGCCGCCAATGTGACTCTCCACATAATGGGCGCCCATATCCCTTTTCTTTCTTGGCAGATGCTGGTTTTTGACGCACTTGGTGGTGGCAACTGTCAAGATATGAGTCTCCACGAATTGACTTGTTCTCTTTGTACGAGTCCGGGTGGGGGTGCATTTTGCCTTCAAGTATTTCTGAAAGGCTGGATTACCTGCCACGTATTGATCAAAGGGTACTTTGACTGTGATGTTTTGTTGGCAGAATTTTTCCATGACTAGGTCATCTTTGATGTTTTTCTTTTGTTTTTCTTTCTTTAAGGCATGGGGGAAAGGAATGGAAGCATTTGAGACAGGAGATAGAGGATCAGAATAAAAAATAAGAGCATCTTTATTCGACTTGGAGTTTTTATTACAATCATAATAATCAAAATCAGGTTGCTGAAAAGGTGACAAAGGTATTTTTGCAGCAACTAGAGGCTCAAGGTCCTCTGCAGACTCCATAGATGCTTTCCCTTTATCTACTGCTGGGATCTTTAGGCGTCCTTCATCTTCCTCCTCGGAAACATCCTCCGGTTGATCTTCCGAGTCTTCATGGTCCGATTCCCTTGCCCGGTCAGGTACGACCACGGTCCTTCCGCTCCTGAGTGACATGGCATTGATTTTGTCAAATGAAAGGATCTCATGTTCAGATGTGGAAAAGTCTGGATAGTATACCTGGTTATTGTGTTGAGATGAGTTGAA
Organism: Ottelia alismoides; assembly: GCA_037367405.1. Lineage (NCBI taxonomy): Eukaryota > Viridiplantae > Streptophyta > Magnoliopsida > Alismatales > Hydrocharitaceae > Ottelia > Ottelia alismoides. The sequence goes on along the minus strand of JAZKJV010001812.1, from coordinate 113,750 downwards.
TTTGTTCAAGCTATTGGGGTTAGCTTGAACCTGGGCGGGAATGGTTGTGGCTGGAGCTGTCTGCTCATCCTTCCAACGGGACAAGCGGTTGACATCAACCCGTAGATCTTCCAGTTCATGTCGGAAGTGACGAAACTCCTCAAGTAGTTGTCTCTGGATGTCGATCGGTTCTTCTGGGGGTTTGGATGACTGAGCTGATTGTCTGGGGGCTTGAGATTGCTGATGGTATTGCTGAGGTTGGCTCTGGCGATTGTAGGGTTGCTGCTGCTTCGGTTGCTGGAATGCGGCATTATAGAAAGTAGGTGGGCGCTGATAAGTCTGACGGTCTCCCATATTACCCTGTCGGGTAGTGTCTTGGGTGTACCAGATGCCATTCACTTCAAATGTCAGAGGCGGGGCTTCCTTGACTGTCTCAGTCGGTGGGGGCGGCTGTTGGGAATATTGGGCGTAGGATTGATCGTGAGCCCATGGTTGTTGTTGCTCTGCTCCTGGTTGCTCCTGGACATGATGCACATGATATATCGGGACAGTAGGTGCACTAGGCATCCCCATCTTGGACACCTTCTCGGTGAGTTCCTCCATCTGCTTCGGGAATTGCGAAATCCTACTGTCGATATCGTTCATTCTCTTGTCCACAATTGTCAATTTATCAGAAATAAAGTGCATGCTTGGAATCAAGTCCTCAGCTATTTCTGCCACCGTCTGCTTCCCGCTTTTGGCTTGAAGGGTGTTCAGGGAATCAGTGTATGCTCGACTGGCAATTTGAGACCGGCTTGTTTCTGCCATCTGCTCCAGTATTTTCCAGACGGTCTCAGCTCCACGTGATGTGTAATTCCCTCCGCAGGCAGCACTAACTAACCCTTGAGTCTCGTGGTTGAGGCCAGAGTAGAGTGATTGGACTGGGATGTTGTTGTCCAGATCATGACAGGGACATTTTTGTAGCAGGTCCTTAAACCTATCCCATGCCTCACAAAGTGGTTCATTGGGCATCTGAGCGAAACTGGTGATGCGGGTCCTCATTTGATTGGTCCGGCTCAAGGGGTAGAATTTCTTCAGAAAGAGGTTTTTGAACCTCTCATAAGTCGTCACAGTCACCCCCAAGTTCTTCACCCAGTAGTCTGCTTTCCCTTTCAAGGCGAAAGGTAGTGCAGTGAGACGAATGTAGTCTTGGCTGACTTGTGGGTGCCTCAGATTAGAACATATCAGCTCTAGGTCCCTCAAGAATTCGTATGGCTCCTCAGTCGTATTACCATGGAATTGAGGTAATTGACTGACAAAATGTGGCTTTAATTCATAGTGGATCTCCGGCTGTGGTGGCTGCAAATAGTTCCACACTCTGTACTGTCCAGGGTTATATGCGGCTTCCATTGGAACTTCTCCCCCAGCATTCATTTGTTCGAGTTGCTCCCTCAGCAGCTGCTGTTGCTGCTCAGATGCAGCCAGTCTTGCGAGAATCATCTTCATGGGATCTTCATTATTTTCATCTTCAGGGTCTTTTTTGGAAGACATCTTGGGTGGCATCTCCTTTTCTTCACCTTCAGAATATAAAGGGTTTGAGTTAATAAATTGGAAAGAATTGATGTAGCAGTTATCCTTAATCTTATCTGGTGAGAAAGAGACAGTGTGAGTCTGTCCTCCTTCTAGGAAGAAGAAGGAATCGTAGGAATAGGGTTCTTGGGACGGATTTCCCGGAGGCCAAGCAGATTCAGAGTGAAAGTCTCTCTGGGCTTTTGAGATTGGGGAGCTTGTGGTAGAGAGAGATGAGTCTGAACAAAAGTTACCACAATCCTCCATTCTCGTGGTTATCAAGATGGTTGTGGTTTATGATGTAGACACAATTGTGCGGTCTTCGCTGATGACTTACTTTCTACGCACAAACCAAACACAATACAAAGGTTGTTTCACCAACTCACTCAATGAAGCCGTAAGAGTTCGGCTATTATCTTTTCGATTTTAGTTGGTGATAAATTCAATCTTGCAAGCCGTTTAAACGAGCTGTTTAGGTTTGGAGCTGGGCTCTATCCTAGTGTGCGTTTCTCTCCTCGCTGCAAGATGAATCAAACAATGTCGGGGTTGCTCTCCCGCAGAAATTCTTGATTTTATGGATTTTTTTTAGATCGGCTATATTTAGCAGTCCCAGTTTTATTAAGGCGATCACTGTAGAATTTAGATGAACACAAATACACGTCTACCGTCCAGTCCCAATTTCCTTTAGACTTATGTGATAAAACAAGAGAGGAATTCGGGAAAAGCCGATGCACGCGGAAAATTGTGATGAATGCTCAGTTAGAAGACTTACAGTGCCTCCTCGCAATCTCCATGTGGGATGCAATACAGAATTGAAAATTTATACTTAATGCGTGCAAGCCGATGAAAACCGCACCTAAGCAGAAAGTTCTATTAGCGGGAAGAATTGAGTTGAATTTGGCTAAGTTGAACGATCTAATGTGCGTCTCAGTTAAAGTGTAGTGTGGCTTAAGATCCTACGAGCACAATCAAAAATAAAATGCTCTAAGAGCCGTATGTGCAGGTCTATCCTAATCGCCACTCAAGTCGGGCCCCACCCTCTCCGGAGAGTGAAACAGGCCACGACACACCACAAATAAAGTTCAATGTCTTTGTACACACGCGAGAGTCCAAACGGACACCGCTAGAAATGAGCAGAAATTAAAAGTGCAGAAATTAAAAACCTAGACTCTACTCTCTCTCACGACTCGACTCGATCTTAATTTAATTGCGGTTTCTTCGGGTGTCAGTGAAGATGCGTCGGTTTCTTGAAAAACCGCTCCACGTGCGCCGGGTACCTCGCAAGAAAAATAAGAGAGAGATTGTAAGAGAGTGACTCAGAAAATAATCAAAAATAAAATAAATGAAAGAAATGCTGAAAAATAAATACAAGAAATAAAATGGGATTTACAATGAAAAATTCGGGGGTCAGACTACCCGAATTCGGAAAACCGAACAAAAATTTTCGAAACAAAAATCTAAGCCGTTTGCATCCCCGGCAACTGCGCCATCTGACGAGCCCGCAAAAGCCGCGTTAACAATGTATTTTTAATCTTCGTGCGTGAAAATAATTAAAGTCGTTCGTTGTAGGCGGCGAGCGAAAACAGTCAAGAAATAACCACATTTTTTAATTAAATGCAATCAAATGGTTTTTATGTTTATTTTACTTGGGCAAGTCCCAAGGTCGATCACAAGGAGGCAAAGGAACAACCTAGATTAATGTCTATCCAATTTTTAGTTTGGTTTTCAAGGCGGTCTTTTTTTGGAATTTTTCAATGCAATATGAGATGCAAAAGGCAAGTTCGGCCTATTTTAGGGACTAAAATATCAAATACGTTCAAACGGTGTCCGAAAAATACGAAACTTGGCTACAATGTAAATGACGATGAAATGAGTGCACTGTAATTTTTCTAGAATTTTTAGATGCAATATGAATTTTTTACGAATTTTTAATTGCAAATAGAATGATTTTCAATATTTAATTTTAATAAATATTAAACCTACTTATTTTCGAGAACTAAAATTATCTAAGATCTATCACAAGGTAATGGATCTTAGAAAAATCCTAGATCACAAAAATGTGGGATTTAATACCTATTAAAAATAAAATAGTGAAATCTACAAAATGATTTTTACGGAGCAAAGTATGCATGCAAATGCAATGATTTTTGGGCACAATGTTAATCAAAATAATCTCTACATATATGATTTTTGGGGAATTTTTAGAGTCATGGTTAATTAATGATAAATTCCAGAGCATAAGATGGGCAAAATATTCCAATTTCCACAAAACAATTATTTATTAATCAACCGTAAATCACAAAAATGTCCATAGCCTGTCAAAATGTAGAGAATTAAAAGGTGAACAAAATGCTATTTTTAAATAAATAAAATGATGTCTAGAATAAGTTCAAAACAGAGGGAGAACACAGGGGGGTAAATGCAATGAATATAAATAAAATAAATAAAAATTAAAGTGCAGATGGGGACCTAAATGCAACTACCAGGAGTTTAAGGGGGAAGTCTGCAATTTCCCCAGGGGATCACGTGTGGTGCACGTGACCTTCTGGATCTGGACTGATGCGTAATATCGAGGAAGACCGGGGGGTCTTCTGCAAATTACCCCAAGGTCACGTGCGCAACACGTGACCTGGCTGACGTCAGCCTGACGTTCCCCACGCACGTGCGTGGCACGTGCTGGGGCCTCGGGGTCCGAGCCCGGCGGCGAGGCGGTGGGGAGGCGGAAGGCGGGCCGGCCTGGCTGCTTGACCTCGGCGGTTTCAGAGGACGAAGGCCAGCGGAGCTCCGGTGGTTGTCGATGGCGGTGAGCTCCTGGCGGTGGCGGCTATGAACACGGTGGAGAGGAGGCGTTCGGAGGTGGTCGGAGGCGGCTGGTGAGGCGGAGGCCGAAGAAGACCCAGTGACGTGGTCAAGGGCGCAAGGCGGAGCGGGGCTCTGGTGGCGGGGGCGAGTCGAGGAAGATGATGATAACGTTGGTCAGTTGTCGGCTTCGCGTAGGCAAAGCACTGGGTTAGACGAAGCGGAGGTGACCGCGGGTCGTCGCGGCGTTGATGACGAAGCGCTGGAGGCGGTCTTCGATGGTGACCGGTGAAGACGAAGGTGAAGTCGCCGGTGTAGTCGTTGGCGTAGCGGTGTAGCGAGGAGGGGATGCTCCGGGAGGAGCGAAAAGCTCGGAGCGGAGAGGTAGAGCGAGAGAGATAGAGCGAGAGAGAGAGAGATAGATTACCGGGAGAAGAAGGCTCGATGGCGAGTGATGGCCGGAGCGAAGCAGCGCTGGAGGAGCTGCGATGAGGCACCGGGGGGGGGGGGCTTCGGATCACGCCGGTGAGGGCTGTCACCACCTGAAGATCGGCGGATGATTGGACTGGGGGCGGCTTGTGCTCTTTTATAGAGAGAGAGAGGGAGGCGGCCGGTGCGAGGATAGCGGGGTTGTGACGCGGAGGGCGTTGGCGAGAACATCGGGGCGGCCGTTGCGAGATGGGAGGAGCGGCGGCGGCGGTTCCGAAGATCGGGGGCGGGCGGTCGAAGGAGGCGCAGGGGGAGAAGACGGGTCTCCTGCCGTTCGATCGACCGAGATCGAACGGCTGGAGACGTGCCACGTGGCAAGGAAAAAAGGGCAGGCAGCGCCGCACGTGCGGAGCACGTGCCTGGGGGCACGTGCAACGCACGTGCTTCGATTTTTAATTTTTTTAATAAAAACGAGATAATAAAAAGGCGAAAAATAGCTGACACGTGGCGCGTCTCCAGCCGTTCGATCTCGGTTGATCGAACGACAGGAGACCCGTCTTCTCCCCCTGCGCCTCCTTTGACCGCCCGCCCCCGATCTTCGGAACCGCCGCCGCCGCTCCTCCCATCTCGCAACGGCCGCCCCGATGTTCTCGCCAACGCCCTCCGCGTCACAACCCCGCTATCCTCGCACCGGTCGCCTCCCTCTCTCTCTATAAAAGAGCACAAGCCGCCCCCAGTCCAATCATCCGCCGATCTTCAGGTGGTGACAGCCCTCACCGGCGTGATCCGAAGCCCCCTCCCCCCCGGTGCCTCGTCGCAGCTCCTCCAGCGCTGCTTCGCTCCGGCCATCACTCGCCGTCGAGCCTTCTTCTCCCGGTAATCTATCTCTCTCTCTCTCGCTCTATCTCTCTCGCTCTACCTCTCCGCTCCGAGCTTTTCGCTCCGCCCGGAGCATCCCCTCCTCGCCGACTCGCTACACCGCTACGCCAACGACTACACCGGCGACTTCACCTTCGTCTTCACCGGTCGCCATCGAAGACCGCCTCCAGCGCTTCGTCATCAACGCCGCGACGACCCACGGTCACCTCCGCTTCGTCAAACCCAGTGCTTCGCCTACGCGAAGCCGACAACCGACCAACGTTATCATCATCTTCCTCGACTCGCCCCCGCCACCAGAGCCCTGCTCCGCCTTGCGCCCTCGAGCACGCCACTGGGTCTTCTTCGGCCTCCGCCTCACCAGCCGCCTCATCTTCATCGACCGCCACGGACCGACTGCTCCGACCACCTCCGAACGCCTCCTCTCCACCGTGTTCATAGCCGCCACCGCCAGGAGCTCACCGCCATCGACAACCACTGGAGCTCCGCTGGCCTTCGTCCTCTGAAACCGCCGAGGTCAAGCAGCCAGGCCGGCCCGCCTTCCGCCTCCCCACCGCCTCGCCGCCGGGCTCGGACCCCGAGGCCCCAGCACGTGCCACGCACGTGCGTGGGGAACGTTAGGCTGACGTCAGCCAGGTCACGTGCTGCGCACGTGACCTTGAGGTAATTTGCAGAAGACCCCCCGGTCTTCCTCGATATTACGCATCAGTCCAGATCCAGAAGGTCACGTGCACCACACGTGACCCCCTGGGAAAATTGCAGACTTCCCCCTTAAACTCCTGGTAATTGCATTTAGGTCCCCATCTGCACTTTAATTTTTATTTATTTTATTTATATTCATTGCATTTACCCCCCTGTGTTCTCCCTCTGTTTTGAACTTATTCTAGACATCATTTTATTTATTTAAAAATAGCATTTTGTTCATCTTTTAATTCTCTACATTTTGACAGGCTATGGACATTTTTGTGATTTACGGTTGATTAATAAATAATTGTTTTGTGGAAATTGGAATATTTTGCCCATCTTATGCTCTGGAATTTATCATTAATTAACCGTGGCTCTAAAAATTCCCCAAAAATCATATATTGTAGAGATTATTTTGATTAACATTGTGCCCAAAAATCATTGCATTTGCATGCATACTTTGCTCCGTAAAAATCATTTTGTAGATTTCACTATTTTATTTTTAATAGGTATTAAATCCCACATTTTTGTGATCTAGGATTTTTCTAAGATCCATTACCTTGTGATAGATCTTAGATAATTTTAGTTCTCGAAAATAAGTAGGTTTAATATTTATTAAAATTAAATATTGAAAATCATTCTGTTTGCAATTAAAAATTCGTAAAAAATTCATATTGCATCTAAAAATTCTAGAAAAATTACAGTGCACTCATTTCATCGTCATTTACATTGTAGCCAAGTTTCGTATTTTTCGGACACCGTTTGAACGTATTTGATATTTTAGTCCCTAAAATAGGCCGAACTTGCCTTTTGCATCTCATATTGCATTGAAAAATTCCAAAAAAAGACCGCCTTGAAAACCAAACTAAAAATTGGATAAACATTAATCTAGGTTGTTCCTTTGCCTCCTTGTGATCGACCTTGGGACTTGCCCAAGTAAAATAAACATAAAAACCACTTGATTGCATTTAATTAAAAATTGTGGTTATTTCTTGACTGTTTTCGCTCGCCGCCTACAACGAACGACTTTTATTATTTTCACGCACGAAGATTAAAAATACATTCTTAACGCGGCTTTTGCGGGCTCGTCACTAACACACTATCATACTTACACATATATATATTTTTGTATAGTTATAACAAAATTTGTCTCTCACACACTTTGATTATTCATCTATATCGTGAGTTGATTGTTGTCTGATTCGATGATCGGTCAACATAACGATTGCTGACCTAGCTTGTTGGGTGAGCATACCGACCATCCATGTCAACGAATGTGCGATTGAAATCAACCCTTATATCCTAAATATCATTTCCGTGTGAACATATCCAGTCAAGTATTCGTTGCCGAAGGATGACAGGTACCGGTGAAGAATAATGTTGCAGACCTAGGTTCTGCCTAGGCTGTCCATGATGAAATGAAGAAGAACGTGAGAACTTGCCCTACTGGCCCTGATACTGCTTCTGTTATGGGTGACTCTGAAAAGATTGACCATGTTGGATCTATTGATATGAATGTTGTGGACGCACAAACTACTGCCATTGTGTCTAAGAGTGGCAATGTACATTTCATGACTATGCTGGATGTGCTGGGAGATGTATAGGGATGGAGTTGGTATTGTAGAAAGTATGGGGACGTTGGTACTGTTGATTGTCCCCCACTCCTGCATGTTTGGTGGAAGGGTCATGTGTGTACTATACACCATTCACCTCTCACGCTTGAGGAGGCTCCTCTGTAACTGTCTTTGTTAATGGCTCGTATTGATAATTATGGGCAAAGGAGTGGTCCTCTACCCACGTAGACTGAGGTCCTGACAATCGATGCTCATGTACATGATATACACGGTAGACAATAACAGAAGATGTAGACACACCACATATCTTTATCCCGGATACCCTCCCAGCAAATTCCTCCATATGCTTCAGAAGATGAGACAAACTCTCTGATTCATTCATCCGCTTGTCAATCTGCTCGATGAGTGTAAGCTTATTAGATATACTTCCCATGCTCGGAATCTTGTCCTCTGTTGGATCGACTACAATATGCTTACCCATCTCCTTGGGTAGGAGTAAGAGAGAGGTGTCGGTATAAGCCCCGATACTTGCATGTGAACGGCTTGTGTTAGCCATTTGCTCGAATGCCGTCCAAACGTTATCCACTCCCTTTGATGTGTAGCTGCCTCCACATGCAACGCTTGCTAAATCATGCATGTCATGGTTAATACCATTTGTATAAAAGGTTGTACCAAGATGGTGTTCTCATAATCAATGTAAAGACACTTATGCAACTAATTCTTTGAACCTCTCCCACATGTCACAGAATGGCTCATGTGGTAGCTGGGAGAAGCTCGTGATGTGTGTTCACATCTGATTGGTTTTAGTCAAAGGGTAGAACTTTTTTAGGAACACATCCGTAAACTAAGTATAAGTAGCTATAACCACCCAGGGTTCTTTAACTAATGATCTTCCTTATCCCCGAAGACAAAAGGTAGGGCTTTGAGCCCAATGTAGCCCTGACTAACCCCATGAATCCTAATGTTATCGCATACTAACTCAAAGTACATAAGGAATGCATAAGGTTCCTCGTTGGCATTCCCATTGTATTTCGGCATCAAAGCAAGGAAGCGTGGCTTCAACTCGTATTTGACATACGGAGTGCCATGACTCAAACAGTTGAGATTATGAAATACCCTGGATTGTATGTCACTTCCACCGTTGATCTACTCCAGCATTAAGCTGGCCCATCTGAGATCTCACAAGAGTATTGTGTTGCTTTGTGACGGCCAAGTTAGCTATATCTGATGTAAGGTGCTATCACGATCGTCATCCTCAAGGTGTCTCTTTGGAGGCATTGTGAGAGATTAATCTTTTTTGTCACCTTCGTTAAAAAAATGTGTTTAAGTTATAAGAGGTCAAATCGAGCTCACCGAGGCTAAGGTCATCCTCAGTGAGAAGGAGTGAGAGGAAGGGATTGGTCGGTGTGTGACCATTCCCTACAAAAACGAACTTGGACTCAAGAAGATGGTCATCGTGAGTCTATGGGGGTCCATGAAATGATGTGTCGTGGACCTCATAAGACATACTATTTGGAGAGTTAAAGTAAAGGCTCGCGAAGTCCAAGCAAGTTACTACCCAACTATTCATCTTTGATTTCAAAAGGATACGTATACGGATACACATATAGAGCACACATTGAATCAAGGATATGAATATCATGAGAGTGCGCTTGAATATGTGGGAATTAACTCACACAATACAAATGCAATACAACACTCCTTATCACCAGCTTCACACGCGCATGTTGTAAGAGTTCAACCAATTTATCTTCTGAGTTTTATTAGTGATAGAATAATATTATAGCTCGCTACTCATAGCAAGTCACCTGATGCCCAACAGTGTTCCTGCCAGCTCTTATCTAGAAGGATGATCTGCTCGGGCTGCAAGGTTCATTATGAAACCCTTAAAGAAACTAAGAGGCTTACAAAAAAAACACATCTTTCTAAAGATAGAGACAAGAACTTGCATGTCCCAAATCCACCAGAGTTAGAAATTGAGACTCATGGTGCAAGTCCACAGATTCGTGCTCTATCCTTGGGGATGTGTTCTCACCCACTCTATCCGGAGTTTGGTACCTTTGAGCAATGAGAGGATTACTCTCTCACAAGGTGAGGTTGATTTATTCTAAGTTAATTGAGCCAACTTGCTTAACTATCATTTTTCTATGCTTTGGTTATCGCTGGATAATTAATCCGAGTTCATAAAAGAGATAGCCTAACGCTCAATTTCTTTCATGTTTGACCCTAAGTTATAAACTCAAGAGAAATGAACCGAGAAAAGCCGAATACGTGTGAAAATCAACGATGAATGCTCGGATAATGGAATACTTACAACGATTCCCAGCACTCCCCATTTGTCTTACAAGATTGAATTGGAAGATCAAACTAAATGCATGCAAGTCGATTAAATCACACCTAAAGCATGAGTTATGTTAGCGATGAAGAAATGGAGTTTTGCTTTGAGCTAATTGAATGATTTAAAGTTTTTCTATTAAGTGAATACTTTTTTGATACATGACATATAATTACGAGGGTGCGATCAAATAAGACATGATAGGAGCTCTAAGAGTCGTGCATGTGTCCTTAATTTTTGGTCACTCGAGTCGGACCCCACTCTTTGTCAAGAGTGAAATAGGTCTCGATACACCACAGAATAAGAGTTAGAATGTCTCTTGTTTACACATGTGAGCTATCATTTGAGAGCCACTAGAACTTAGCTACTTAATTATTACACAAATAATTGGCTAAAATAAAGTAAACTGGCTAGCTACTCTCTCTCTCTCAACTAAAACAATTGGATGTGAACTCCTCTTAGCTCGAGCTCCAAGCTCATTGCCTCCTTGGCACCAAGAACTTGCATGGATCTATATGCCCTGTCACAACAAATATATATGAGTAGATGTATTTCAAGAGACATATCAAGGTAACAATAAAATAAAATAAGACATTACAAGTCAACAAAACATGATAGAGTCATCAAAACAAGTAGTTGACCTAAATATCACTAAAGAAGCACTTAATTAAATATTTAAACCTAATAAATATCATAATGATGATGTGTCTCCGATGACGACACCATCTGATTGATCGTCTTTTGGCTATGTTAATCATGTCTCGTTGTAATACGAGCCTAATACGATTTGATCAGAACCTCTATATTGATATATCCATGAAGAGATCATGGCTTAAATTTATATCCTGGATAAGTTATGGGTCGATCAAAAGAACACAAGCAATTAGACAATCTAATCAAATTTAAATGCTAGTTTAAGTGAAATGCAAGTCTATCCCGATCAAGAGACAAAACATATGAATGCATGGTTTTTTTTGTGGCTTTTATATGCAAAACGATTTACTTAGATGCTACAAAAATGTTGATACTAAGCAAGGCAACACAATACACAAAATCAGTATCACATATATGCTCTCAATTTAATTTATAAACACGAGCATTAATTTAAGCGAAATATGGTCCAAAGCAAAGCTCCATTCACCAATCCCATCTTGCTTGATGAGAATCATAGTTCATTCAATGATAACCAAGCAATTAATCAAGTTAAAATAGTATGAATCAGTAGACCAATAATTTAATTCAATTATACAAATGTGTAGTAAACAAGTATTCAAGTATCATAGGAATTAGGGTCATTTGCAAAGAAGGTCAACTGATGAACCGGTTAGGAGGTGCGAGTGTTGGGATGTTGAGCCGGCCAAGAGAGGTTTAAGATGGTTTGGTCATTTGCAAAGAAGGTCAACTGATGCACCGGTTAGGAGATGCGAGTGTTGGGATGTTGAGCCGGCCAAGAGAGGGCGAGGACGGCCCAAGAAGTGTTGGAAAGAGACTATACGAAGGGATCTTAGTTTTTTGGATATAAAGTCCGAGATTGACCCAAGACAGATCTGAATGGAGGCGAAGAATCCATGTAGCCGACCCTACTTAATTGTGGGAAAAGGCTTTGTTGTTGTTGTTGTATACAAATGTGTAGTAAACAAGTATTCAAGTATCATAGGAATTAGGGATAAGACGAATGAATAACGCTAAATAAAGATTTACGAAATAACAAGCTTCTCTGGTTTTTAATATGAAAGATACATGTCACCTCATAGTAACAAATACGCCATATTAAAGAGCATCAACAAAGCTTTAATTCCATGGACATAAATGCAAATCAAGCACAAGGAATAAATCATAAAACTTATCAAATAGGTACAAAAAGACTAACACGAAATTAAATAAGGGACAATTACTCCCATAACCTTGAGTAATTCCGCAATAACATTCATAACCCTACATAATCGCGAATTACACGAGAAACCCCGAGTAATGCTTAACCCTTACATAAGATAACCATGTGTTATAATTCCGTTTAAGATGTCCGTTATAATTGACGGCTTCCGTTAGAAAAAGTCGAAATTGCTCTCAAAGATCATTCTTATTTGCAATAACTTGCCACCCCCTTCCCCGTCGAGCTCGAAGCCTCACCTCGTCGCGCCAAATTCCCTCCTGGCCCGCTGCCCCGTACCCTCGCCAAGCTGCTCCGGCATACTCCAGCCCCCCTCCTGGTCGAGCCCCTCGGCACCTCTACAATCCCCCTCCTCGAACCCACCTGTAAGCTCGCCGCTCCGCCCCGCCCCTGCTCCCCGTCCTGCTCGAAGCCTGCAGCCCTGCCCGAACACACCCTTGTTCGAAGCTCGCATCCTTGCCCGAGCTCCTCCGAACCCCCATCCAGCCTCGTCTCCATCGCCATGCCAGAGCTCCTCCCTCCCTGAAGCCTCCACCCCTCCCCCCCCACCCCCGCCGAGCTGAGCCTCCCCTGCCTGAACCCGCCGACTTGCTCCCCCCCCCCCCCCCCCCCACGCTGAGACACCCCCCCTGGTCGACACCCGCAGGAACCCAAGGTTGGCCACCCCCTCCCCCCACCGATGGAGCCCCAGCGAGCACCGCCAGGCGCTTCGCGCCCAGCCGACCTGCTCGAAGGCGGGTTCCCTCCCACCCGCAGGAACCCAATGTTGCTCTCCCCCCCGCCGAGACACCCCCCTGGTTGACACCCGCAGGAACCCAATATTTGCCACCCCACCCCCACCCCCCGATGGAGTCCCAATGAGCAATGCCCGGCGCTCCGCGCCCAGCCGACCTGCTCGAAGGCGGGTTCCCTCGCACCCGCAGGAACCCAAGGTTGCTCTCCCCCCCTCCCCGCCCCGAGCCCAGCTCTGGGTTCCCTTTCGACCGATGGAGCCCCCTCGAGCACCGTCCGGCACTCCGCGCCCAGCCGACCTGCTCGATCCGGGATCCCTTTGGACCACCCAACCGCAGGACCGATGGAGCACCCTCAAGCCCCGCAACCTCCCTGTTCGAGTTCCCCTGAGCCCCATAGCCTCCCTGCTCGAGCGCCCCCCGAGCCCCGCAACTTCCCTGCTCGACCGTCGATGGAGCCCCCCAGCCTCCCTGTTCGAGCACCGATGGAGCCTCGCGCCCAGCCTCCCTGTTCGACCCCTACACCCCCCGCCACCCAAGCTGTCCATGCCGTCGACCCACGCACAGCCTCCAGATCCCACCGTCTCGCCTTGCAGGATTTTTTCCCTTTTTATTTTGGATAAATCCTAAACGTTCATTGCTAGATTGGTTAGATTAACTCACTCAAATGGTTGAGTTAACATATCAAATTAACGGAGGGTTATGGGTGTGAGACGGAGTGACTATTCGAGGTTTCTCATGTAATTCACGATTATGCAGGGTTATGAATGTTATTGCGAAACTACTCAGGGTTATGGGTGTAATTATCCCATTAAATAAAGATGGATGGTTTTTTATACAGAATATGAAGCATGCAAGGGATTATCATTAAATTCGAGAACCCGACGGGGTACACATGCAAACGTGCCAACACACGCACATAAAAGGTGTGCGCTCCTATATCCGGAGCGAGGCTCGAGTATTCTTCTCAGCTCGTGACATATGGAGACTTTTGGTGCTTCGCTTCAAGCACGGGGCTTCGAAGCAAAGAGGCTCGAGGGCATCTCGTCTTTGGCTATAGACCGTAGGATCGAGAGATTCATTGATGTTTATAGCCTGAGGTTGTCTCCTCATGACCGTAGAATCAGATCGGATTAATGATCTAACGATAACTGTAAGTTGGGGTCTTCTTCCTCTTCTGTATGTGTTGGCAATGGAGCGAGTCTTAAGAGAACTAACAACTCCTCTTCCTTGCTCCTCTAAGTTAGGTAAAGTCCAGGGAAGATAGCGGGATGCCTGAAAAATATGATGGTGAGTCAGAGATAGGTTGTAGTTATATGGAACTATTGATCGATGGAACTACGTCGAAGGCGGAGGAGATGAACGAAGATCCTCCAAAATCCCAACCATTTGAAGTTTTGGAGGGCATGCACTCGTTAACATAATAACCGAAGCAAGAAGGATGGTTTGTGTGGTGTTCCTAGGATGAACAAAGGCCTTAATCGAGTGTAGAGAATGGAGCCCTAAGTGGGTATTCCCTCTTGCAGAAGGAAGAAGGGGATCGATGCAGAGGGGATGATGGACAAAATGAAATGTGAAGTGAAATTACGTGCGGAGATCATGGTGACTTGGCGAAGGCGATGGTGGGTTCATTCGACAACTGTGGTGAATATGTGTGCGTAGAAAAATGGGAGAAATTCGAAGTGCGAAGAACCGAGACTCGCCTAGAAGAATAGAGAAGGTCGAAGGATGGACCGAGGGAATGGGATCGAAGCTCCGAGAGCACCAGGATCTTCGCTTCACGTATACAACATGTTATTAAGGTTTAGGTTTATTTCAAATATATTCAAGTTGGTATTTTTGTCATGTAATTAGGGTTTACGTTTATTTCAAATACATACAAGCCAGCATTTTATGGACTTTTCATTAATTAATATTAGTGATATATACGCAATGGAGTTAGTTTCATGTCAACTATAGTTAGTGTGAATTAATTAAAAAAGAGATGAAGTTAAGTGAATATCTACAAGTTCATATGGATGCAAAATGAAATGCTAATTTGTGCAAATTATTTACAAATGTATGAATGCTAACTATGAGTTATAAACATATAAATGCATCTACTTCAGACAAAGCTCTATTTTCAGCTAGTTAGAGTAGATTCATTGGTCTCCCGGTTGAATTGACTGTGATAAACCTATTTCTTGCAAATGATAAACTTGCCGGTATCCATTTCTTCCTTTTTATTGCCTAAGCTATTTATATTTTTCAAGGCCTCTTATATTCCCACATGATCATGGAACTTGTTTCCATGACTTTAGTTAAACCCTTTTTATCCTCCATTTTACTTTGATTGTATACTTGTTTTTTTTCTATCTGACACAAAAATATGTAGCAAATCTTTGAAAAGAAAGTGTATAATCACATATAGGATAGCTCCATCTTTACACTGGAGGTAATAGTAAATATCACACCAAAAACTCAAAGAGACGAGTATAGATTGCATTTCATTGGGTGGGGCTACCCCACCCAATGAAATGACTCGTGCTACAATCAACATGGTTTACTTCTCACGAGGATCGAGCATGTATTTGCGAGACTATTAATCCTTTTCTCGTACTCAGTTGTCTTTGAAAGTTTCTATAACACGGGGAGTCCGATTCCTGTCCACTTTTGCCTTCAAACAGAAAAGTCCAACATGATCAAGGTATGTTGTCCCACAAATTTAGCCACCAGTGGAACCTTAGCAATATTCCAAATTGAGAAGCTCAAGGGCATTGAATAAGAGTGAAGTTTACTATCTTATTTTATTTATTACGTTTAGGGAAGTTCCCGTTGAACCTCCTTTTTTAAGATGCTTCCTCCACCAGTTGCGAAGATGTCAATCGATAGCAACATGGATTCATATGGATACACGAAGGATGTGAACCTCCCCTTACACGGGACCAGATATATCTAGTAGTTATTGAAATAAATTTGTTTTTTATATGCAAAGTCTTGACGTCGGTGATGTCAATAATTTGACATGAATAAGGTCACAAGAATGAAGTAACGTGTTATTATAATCCAATTACCTACTAAAATCTCTGAACAAGGATGTGAGGAGAGTCACTATCCTTAGGTTCCATGATATTCCGTAAATCGCAATCCACATTACATCGGAGGTGTCTTTCTAATCTCCAATTTCGAGGTCAAGTGCCTTTAATTAATGTACATATGCATGAGGGTATCACAAGGAACATTGGGCAAAAGGTGGCGAGATTCTCATGAGGTCTTAAATCCGGAAGGTATATACGAGACACAAGAGGGGAGAAGGGAAGAACCTTTGCTCCGTCCCTAAACCCTCATTTCCACCCTGCGGGTCTCGACGGGCATATGTTATTCTGTATACCGTGGGATTCACTCGACGACACTCTCTCACCAATCAATCTCTTATTTCTCTTTTTCTCCATCCCGACAAAAAATGATAATATATCATATTATCATTTAAAACTACGAATAACCATTTTTTTTTCAAATTTCAATAAAATCATATCACAACAAAACCTCTTCATAATGAAACATCCATCGTAACATCAA
Organism: Ottelia alismoides; assembly: GCA_037367405.1. Classification (NCBI taxonomy): domain Eukaryota; kingdom Viridiplantae; phylum Streptophyta; class Magnoliopsida; order Alismatales; family Hydrocharitaceae; genus Ottelia; species Ottelia alismoides. The sequence continues at coordinate 97,346 of JAZKJV010001812.1, read as the reverse complement.
AACAAACAGAAGGATCATCCACCATATAATCCCTTTTTGGAAGGCTCATCCAAACTCTACATTAGTTTAGTTGTAATTACCCCAAGATTTCAATTGGAAGGCTCATCCAAACTCTACATTAGTTTTGTTGTAATTACCCCCAAGAATTCAATCAGCAAAGCAAATAGAAAATATCACGGAGTTCTCAGGAGCAATTCCTTTGCTCCATGTTTAGACCCAACTCTCGTTCTTTGATATTCCTCAGACAGCTCTAGTTTCCCCGACGCCAGTTGAAGGATCGCCGTTGACAGCTTATCGTTCGGCACAGTGCGCACTGAACGGAGAAGGTTTGAAATTTCGACGAAGGCTTTGTTGCACAGACGAGCTATTTGCCCCTTCTAATGATTGCCTTAATAGTTAGCTTCCCCTTCTGCCAACGAAGTGATCGAAGTGCGACGCGAAACTGAGGGCGCCCTCTCTGTCCGCACAGCTCGCCGTCCAGCCACAGGAAAGCTTCCCCCTCCCACCATATATATTGCCACCGAAGTCAAAAGCCGCCGGGTCCAAACCCCCCACTTTCCCACCCTCCAACTCCAATGCCCCCACTCCCCATCCCCGTCTCCTCCCCCTCCTCCGCCGCTGCCATCCTCCGCCGCTTCCACATCCGTCTCCCCTCCCCTCCCACGCTCAGCCTCCCTCCGCCATTACGCCTCCTCCGCTGTTGACAGGGACCAGAAGTCGAGGAGGACCCTCGTCTACCTCGTCGGCGTCGCGTGCGCGATGGTCGGCGCGTCCTACGCCGCCGTCCCGCTCTACCGCCGCTTCTGCCAGGCGACCGGCTATGGCGGCACCGTGCAGCGCAAGGAGGTAGAAATTCGGTGAATCGAGATTGTGCTAACAAGCTGGGGTTTTGATGCGATATGAATCTATTTTGAGACGAGGTTTCTATTCTCTGATGGATCGTTTGTGACAAGGGTTGCGGTGTGCTTGCAGAGCGTGGAGGAGAAGATCGCACGACATTCGCGGGACGGGACCGCCACGTCCAGGTAGGGTTCCGGTCTTGCTAGATTTGTTGCTGGGCAACGCTGGATTTTTTTGTTGAATGATATCCACGTTTGTATTTTTTAAATCTCGCTACTTGTGTATTATTGCCTGGAGCCTAAAAGAGGACCATAGAGCTTTCAACCAGCGCACAAAGCTACCAAAAATTTGCCTATGTACAATCCCTCGGTAGAACACATGTTGTTTTGAATGGGGTGCAATATGCCATGGTTAAATGTTAACGATGCCGATGAGAACAACTTGTGTAATCCCGTTATTTTTTTTAAAGAAGATGAATGATGCAAATTGAATTTTTGCGCGGCGACGGAAAAATAATAATTTTGTGGAATTTTTTGTGGAGAAGAAAATAGAGAGGTTGAGAAGAGAAACTCGTCGGGAACACGAGGGATTTGGGGGGGAAGAACGTGAGGACCACGTGGGAGAAGGAGAAAGGAGAGGAGATAGAGAATAAATCTCAATTTTATAAATCACTGAACTCATTAAAACTCTAGTCTATCATCCATTTATATAATAGGGATGCGATTACAAAAATAGAAACTCAAATTCAAATTCAAACTAACTATCCTAAATTGACTCTAACCGACTAATTTTGGAATTCAAATCTTTAACTAACTAATTGATATCACAGGCGATCCCATTTATTTAATTAAAAATACGACGACTCAAATAAACGTAAATAAAATTAACAGATAAAATTAAATAAATATTCGGCCCTATATTTCTGTCCCACGCTGCATCAACTCTCCTCCGCTTTAAAAATTCGTCTCCCGACGAATTGGTGGAACTGCAGACTTGGAGGCTGATAATTTCAAATCCGCGTTCTCTAGCTTCCCATGGAAGAATTGGTGTGGAGCGAATGGCGGAATCCACACAAGCGTGACGCGGACGTTGGTGACGTGGCCTTCGTGGTGGAAGAACATGTGTGGCGCAAATGGCGGCGTCTTTGTTTCCTCATTGCGGTGATTGAAAAATTGATGAGACATGAACAACATGGCCTTGGGAGAATCCATAGCAAAGTAATAGCACAATGAGAGTAGAGGAGGAGATGTGTCCAATGAAGGAAGCCATGGGGGCTTTAAATAGGTGAAACCCAAGGTCCTAGTCCTATTTGGATAAGGAGGATTCCCAGATTTCCTCTTCTCAGCACTCCTCTTTAAATATTTCTGCAGCAGGGGATTTAGGTGCAATTTTCGTACCCCTTTAATCAAACAAATCTTGGGAGAGGGGCCCGTGGACTTTCCCTTTGAATAAAAATTTTTGCATGGGGGGATTTTCTTGTAATTTTCCCAAAGTAACTCCCAATCCGACATGTCATGGGATTCAAACCCCTTAGTCATCGGGCCTCTTGTTAGGGCTTTCTCTTTCTTCTTGCGCAAGCTACGCCTACGCGTACGGGGGAGGCGGTGTCCGTGAACTCGTTCCCAGATGTTCCGTGCTACTCGCGAGGATGGTGAGATGGGCGGCGGACGATTGGGGTGTTTGGCGGCAGTAGGAATGGCGGCGGGATGGGTCGGCGAGGCGAAAGGGGTGGTTGGTAGGGCGAGGCGGCGAGGAGGGGAGGCGGGGCTGCGAAGGCTAGGGCGCGGAGGGGTGCGGGTCGGCGTCGGGAATGAGGGCGAGGGTTGCGAGGGTAGCTGGCGCGACGGGGTGGTGGGGGGAGGGGGAAGGCCGGGGCGTGGGCGCGCGCGAGTTGGAGATGGGAAACGACGTCGGAAGGGGAAGGAGAAGGGGTGGCGAGGGACAACGGGAGCTGGGGGGTCGGGTCGCTGGGGATGTACGGGTGGTGGGGGAATGCTCGGGGGTTGCAGGGGTCGAGGGCTTCGCAGTAGGGGGTGCCAAGGCTGCCGAGGGAGCGGAGGCGGGGGTTGGGGGCCGTGCCGCGAGAGGGACTGGGGCCAGGACTAGGGATGCGGGGGCGGGGAAAACATGCGCGGGGGCTGGAGGAGGTACTGTAAGGGGTGCTGGGGCCGGGGCTGCGATTGGGGTAGGCGGCAGAGGTGCAAGGGTGGTAGGTCGGGGTGCATGTGCGCCAGGAAGGGGTGTTGGGGCTGTGGTGGGCTTCGCGGGAGGCGCAAGGAGGGTCGGTGGTGGTGTCAACGGGGAACTGAAGGGCGGGGAAGGTAGGGGGGTTACCTGGGATGACTGGGGTCGTACCGGGACGGTCGGAGGGGGTGACGTCATTGATTCCGGTAGCGGGATCTGTTCTAGGAGGTGCTGGACAGCGGGCATTTTGTCGTCGGCGCTCTCTTTTTCGTGTTTTTCTTCATCAAAATCGGCTTTAGTAGTGGATGACTTTGATTGGGTGGCGCGTAGGGCCGCGGAGTTAGCCATAAGATCTCGAAATTCGGAATGGAATGTGGTTTGTAACTCAAGTAGCATGCGCTTCGTCTCCTTGTTGTAGGCGTCGTTGGCTCGCCGTTGTTGTTCGGACGAACGATAGTCCCTTGATGCATGTCGGTGCGAACGTCTGGACGGATCGTCACATCGTAAGGACGATCTGTAGGCCATGCTCTGATACCAAATGATGCAAATTGAATTTTTACGCGGCGACGGAAAAATAATAAATTTGTGGAATTTTTGGTGGAGAAGAAAATAGAGGGGTTGAGAAGAGAAACTCGTCGGGAACACGAGGGATTTGGGGAGGAAGAACGTGAGGACCACGTGGGAGAAGGAGAAGGGAGAGGAGATAGAGAATAAATCTCAATTTTATAAATCACTGAACTCATTAAAACTCTATCCTATCATCCCTTTATATAATAGGGATGAGATTACAAAAATAGAAACTCAAATTCAAATTCAAACTAACTATCCTAAATTGACTCTAACCGACTAACCGACTAATTTTGGAATTCAAATATTTAACTAACTAATTGAGATCACATGCGATCCCATTTATTTAATTAAAAATACGACGACTCAAATAAACGTAAATAAAATTAACAGATAAAATTAAATAAATATTCAGCCCTATATTTCTGTCCCACGCTGCATCAATGAATGTCATATGCTTCCCTGTAATCATGATTTGATTAGGATATATCCCAATTTCCATGCTTCTGATCGGGCATCCAGAGGCAAGCGAGCCCAACCCAGAGGAAAAATGATGGAAGGGGCAGATCAAGTAACGTGATCGCTGTCTCCACCTTCTAAGGCTATCCTTGCCCCAAACCACTAGGTTGAATTTTGCACCTCCTCTCTTAGGCCCATTGTTGCCTCATCTTTTGCAAGGAATCCCTTTGGTGTCCTAGACCTCAATCCTTATGTAGATAGATTTCCCATCAATTCATCCAAACATCAAGTGATTGATTAACTGACGAGCATGATAGATCGCGTGGTTTGGTTGTACCCATTCCATTAAGGGAGGGTGATGTTTCACCTCTTCTGGTTTGTTCGAGTACTCATGTTACGTCCTTGATCTAGACTATAAGGTTAATCAATCAACTGACAAATGGCATTTAGAACGTAGCAGACTTTAATCTATTTGTGTACTCTTGTTGCCGATTACTCCCTAATCCAATGATTTTGTTCCTGCCCCTACTGGATGTACGTGGTGTACAGAAATCATGAAATGCACTATATATGCACATTGTGTATGTTACATATTCAAGCATCACACATCGGTACCATGCCACAAAAAGTACTTAAGGGATGCTAGGGGTTATCACGCACACTTGACCTGAAACTGTATGGACCTAACAACATGAAGAAAGGATTTGCCTCATTACCTCGACGAATATTCCCTCAGAATCTCCTCCAGTATCGCGATTGCAAAGAGAATATTGAACTACCATGGTTGGGGATGTTAAGTCATATCCAAGAAAAAAAATCCAAAAATATATACTCTAAGATCAAGCTCTTACCAATGCATGACATGTACAGAGGTAAGCACAACCTCTTCTCCTCTATGATGCCTCCGCATCGTCAAACAAAGAAATAATGACAGTAGTCCAAAGGATGAGGAGGAGGATATCCGGTGATGGATGAGAGGTGGATACTAAAGTTGGAAGCAAGTGAAGAATGCACCTCTAAACTTTATTTACAGAAAAAGGCCCTAACCAGATCTTTTTGTAGTCGGAGTTCATATGAATCTCAATCCTTTCAACACTAAATCATACATAACTTGATATAGGAAGTGTCTATTTTAAGTTATCGGGCTTGTTTTAAAGATACTGACGAGACACATTCGACCGTATGCTATTTATCATGATTTTGGGTTTATATGGATTTTTTTGGTGAAATAACGAAGTTCAATATTTCATATCTTAAAAATCTTAAATGAAATCTCATCCTCGAGAGTCGAGCATGGGAGCAATATCTTAAAGGAAACAACACCTATACTGAGACGTAAATTTTTAAGAGAATGAACCCCTTAAAATGATTTTAGTAGAATTAATTAAGATTTCATAACTATACCTTTGAAAAGATAAGGTTAATTTAGGTGCATGTTAGCATGTGGTTCCTACATCAGTTCCTCGATGTTCTAAGTTTGTTAAGGAATCTTAGCCAATTGGATGTCCTTCTTAACCTCTTGACTGCATGTTCGAAGGTTTGCACAGGTGCTTCATGGAACTAGAATTTGAGCTCAACCTTGAGCTACTTGTAGCTGATGATGACACGGGGTGTGGGGCTCCTTATATAGCCCCACAGACAAACTGAATTCCCACAGTAGTAGATATGGGACTAAACATGAGCGGGGAGGTAATTAGTTCCTTAAGGGATTCAATTACCTCCTCTATTACATACTTCAACACCCCCTCAAGCTGGAGGTGAGAAAGCTGTAGCTTGCAACCAAAAAGGAAAAGTATACAACACATCTTCACACGAAACATCACAAGAAGAATATATGTTCGCTGCTGGTAGAAGACCTCGCACGAGGACATGTCTGTGGCTTTCAGGTCACCCGAACGTATCTCTGCCATGCTTGTAGAGTTGCTGCGATATTAAGTCACCAGAACGTATCTCTGTCGTGCCTGGAGAAGAGCCGCAATAGAAGAAATCCGGTGCAGAGTACTAGTCGGGTCGTAAAAGAAGTATATGCCTGACGAAGAAGTTGATGCTCGGTGAAGACGGATGATCTATAGAAATTTGGAGTGTCGGTCTGTCAGTCGTGGACGTGCAGAAGTCCTGAAAGGAACTGTTCATTTCCGACTTCCCCTTTCTCCCATACGTGATAGAATAAAGAGCATGGAACATCAAGTCTGGGAGAAAAAAACATGTATTATTTCACAAATCAATCACCTTTTTTTAAACATACGACTTCTTTTTGTACGTAACCTCTTATTTTTTTTGAACTCTCGACCCAATTTTAGGCCCATATCTCTCTCTTCCTTTTTTAATAGACCTCTACTCTCTCCTTTTTTTTTGTTTTTACTGACGACATGAGTCACTTGGGCTCTCATTTCTTTTCTCCCTTTTTTTTAACAAAACACAACCCATTTGGGCTGGAATATGCGGCAGAGATTTTTTTAAAAGGCCCGCATCGCCCCTGGGCTTTATTTAGGGTTCCTTGTTGGGAACCCCTCGCTCATGCGCCGCCCCACGATGGTTCCCAGCCGCTGGAGATCCTGCCGCCCCCTTGCCTGGATCAGAGGAGCAACGACGTGAGAGGAGGCCTGCTGGAGATGTTTGCATCGCCGTTGATGGGCTCATGGAAGAGATGGGCTTCGTGGGGGGTCGCCACCTGAAGATGTGGGACTGCTTCCCGCGGCTTCTACTGGAGAAGGCAGCACCCAGTTCGACTCTAGGAGGGCGGCACCTGCCTGTGAAGAGGAGGAGGGCGACACAGTGGACTAGGTTGCGCCACCAATTGGAGACTAGGACAGTAACGCCACCGCTGGGATCGCCTGTGTGCCAAGAGTTATTGGCGACGCCGCCTCTGTCAGGAGATATGGTGTCGCGGGGCGCATGCAGAGCCCTTCATCGCTTGATGGGGCTCCAGCTTTGAGATCGCCGCACAACGGGGATCGCATGAAGGCCGCCTTGTGTGCACCATCGCACGAGATGGTGGCGTGATAGGGCCTGGAGGATGTCGTGCCACTGCGTGGAGAGGTATGCGCGATGGAGGGTTCTCTCAGCCTAGAGTTCAAGCCACCTGGAGTTATGCAGCCTAACTCCGCCGCATGGAGATGTCCAGCTCATCGGCCCGGGGGCATGCACGAGGAGTTGTGGAGGCCATGCTCCTTGCAACATAGATCGCTGGAGTTGTGCGAGGAGGGCCTCCTCCTGAAAAGGTAGCAGGTATGGCCATGAGTGGCTTGGAGTTGATCATGATCTGGTGACGACCTTTCCAGGGTTCCCCGACAGATTCCTCTCTTCATCATGAGAGGCGTTGTATATTAGGATTTCATCAAGAATTTAGAAGCACGTGTATGAAGAATCACAGAAAATGGGGTTTCAGAAGAAACCATAAAATATAGATCTGCTGAATATAAAATAGATCTGACAAACAATGAATTCTTCGATCTGACAATAGTAATCGAATTTTAAAAAAAATCTCCCATAGAATCGACTTGCTCTGATACCATGTTGAAATCTAAGAAAGCGGAAGCAATTTGATAAACAAAGCAAGAAAGATAAAGAAAGATAAACATTGACACGGAGATTTACGTGGAACCCTACTTCATAAGGAGCGGGATGAAATCACGGGAGAAGGCCTCAAAGGACCATATGTGTCTATTGAAATTTTCATTGAGTACAGGGGGTGTGGGGCTCCACAGACAGACCGAATTCCCACAATAGTAGATGTGGGACTAAACATGAGTGGGGAGGGATCCAATTACCTCCTCTATTACATACTTCAACATTAACAAATTAATGTAACCATTGCGTTGGGTCTCAGCTTGGGACTTCACCCTCTTTCTCTTAAAAAAATCTCGAACATGCTAACAAATCGCGGTGCTAGTTTGCACTTAACATTGCCTTTCTAAAGTCTTTCATTGGAGATTCCTTCAAGAAGATACACTATTCGACCTTAAACTAGAGATCATGGTGTGTCCAATTGGTATAACTCTTCTGACGACCATGCACAATTAATAAATTCCTTTTAACTATGTCCACATGGTTGGCGGTATCTTAAATATTCTTAGTAGCGTGAATATCCTTGTTGTCCCACATTGGTGCATTTATACACATGTACATTACTTGATGGGTGCCATGTCAATACCGGTATGGTAGTTGGTTTGTTTGTAATATTAGTAGAGGGCATGCGATATTTGTTGGATCTGGCCCACTCAATCATACATGCTCCAAACATGTTCTTGAGCATCCGAATCATCCTGTAACTGCCATTAGTAAGTGGGTGGTAGACTGATAGAAGACAACTCGATCTTTAATGCTCACATGAACTCTCTCCAATAGCGAGAGATTTCAGACATCAATTGTTGATCATTTTGCAAATACAAAAATAGCTTGTTTATCAGAATTTATTTCTCTATCAATGAAAGTTGTTATATTTTTCTAACGCTGAATGGGTTTATTAAGAATTGATCATTGGAAATCGGTACATGTTTTCCCAAAGTGACTCTGAATCAAATCACCGTTTTTCCAAAAAAAAACCAAAAATCATATCTTCTGTGCTTGACCATTTTGTCTCATATGCCCAAATTTCATAGCAATTGCATGTCTGATGTGCTCTGAATAAACTGTAGAGTCGATTTTGTAATTGATTTTTTTATTAAGCCCTAACTTTATATTTTGCCATAAACTAAAGTCCTTTGTATTCCTAATCTAAAGATACAATTGGGGTATTTTAGTTTATATTAATTTGATAGTGTGTATTAATTGGAAATTAATTACCAAAAGGCACTCTGTTTTTAGTAGAAAATTCATAAAAATCAAATAGTGTCCAGAATTTCAAATCATCAATTTTAAACTTCTATATAAATTTCATAGTTTTGGCATACCGTTTGTTCATGAAATTGCATAAAAACCCTGAAAAAGATTCATTTTTCATACATGCATCTTAAACCCAAATATTCCAAAAAAATATGTTTTAAACTTGTCATTGTATAAGGTTTTCCGGAAAATTATTACTTGGCTCTTTTGGAATGTATTTGAATCAAGATTAAATAGGCTAAATTAATAGGTTTATCTTGAGAATCTAGTTCATTCACATATTGCATTTGCATTCTGTATTGTGTATAAAAATACCAAAAAAATCCTCTTATGAAAACCTAACATTAAGCTATCTGATCTGAAACTAAGTTGACATTTTTGCTTCCTTGAGTCAACCCAGGGGGTTGCTCATGTTAAAAGTTAAATATACACAAAGACCACACTTGTCTTGATTGCTTTATTTATCGATAGTGTGGTTGTTTTGATTGACCCATGATTGCTCGACTACAACAGTATCAGCATATTAACTAGGGACTTTTATGGCTCGTCAACGCCTCATGTCTGTTTTTATGGAAGAACGCCTCAAAGATGTACACCTCGACACACTTTTTTAAAAATCATGGCTATACCTCGAGTTCCTTGAACTTAGCAAATGTCATCTGATGTGAGGGGATGTAGATTCGAAGTTAATCTTTCATCTAGTTGTGATATATGCAACTCATATAAGAACACATTAGGTAACTCCTATACTACTATGACGTTATCAATCATATGATCATGGGTGTACACAACCTTATATGTTGCTTCTATCTTTGACCTAGGAATTGCGTTTACAAAACACAAACATATTCAGAGATGGAGAGTATCGCTCACATTTTTATTTGGTTGATGAGGAGAGATTGACTGCTGACTAATGAAACGAGGTTATACTCCTTCCCCCCACTAGTGGGATGTGCCAACGTTGCTCGGTTGTATTGGAGGATGTCAATCATTTATTCTTTAACTACGAGGTTTCTAGGGATGTTTGGGATTCGACTGGACTATCATTGGTGGTGACAACATGCAGGGATACCATATGTGAATCTAATAACCAAATGGGCTATGGATTCGAACTTGATGCGTTTTGGGTTGCGGCTATTTTTCGGGTCCTGCGGTTGGCAAGAAATGAGATTATTTTCCAAGGAGGGAGAATGCATCGTGAGAATGCAATGAAAATCGGACATCTACGTCTTTGTAACTACGTAGTTTACAATTGTGACTATATAGGAGTTTTTGGGTGGGTGTCTTTACGACATCTCACTATTTTTCCTTTAAAGAAAAAAGATTGTGGGAATGTGGCACAACTATGTAGGCAAGGAGGTGGCCGTGAAGGTCAATGACTTGTATTTGATTACGCTGTCGAATGTTGTGTACTTTCTTGTGACCAAGTTGCTTACAAATCGACTTAAGAAGATTTTTGATCTCATCATATCCCCTTGCAGTTGGCTTTCATTTCGGTAGGCATCTGTTAGGCATTGTGATGATGGCGATACGGATGATTGCTGAATGAAAGAGGTGGAAGGTCAAAAGGCTAATTAGGAAGGTCGTCTTTCTAAAGCTTATCATTGTGCTGTCAGAAGTTTTGTTTGCACCTTTCTATATGGACCTAGTTTCCCCTAAAATTTGTTTTTTATGGATGAAAGAGATGCATCACCACTGCACCACATTTGATTTTGATTGATGATTGTCTATTCTTCTTGTTGAGGTGGGGGGTTAATCAAGGACTATGCCATGTGCCTTTGTTTTTTGTGATTATGGCTGTTGCACTTTCAATAATGATTGAGTGGTCTTTGCACGACGGGTTCTGTACGAGATTTTAGAAGTACGAGTTATCAATCCATGTCCTTCGGTATATGGATGACAAGATTTTTTTTTGTGGAAGGTGGGTTGTTGGAGGCCATGGGAACTTTTTTTCCCTAAAAGGATAAAAAGGGCCGACACCGTATAGGTGTATGCCCAAAAACTTCACCATTTATCACCAAGAGTTATTATAGACCTAATACAAGGATAAAGACATCAAATTTACATGGTCCAACTCTTACTCAACGCACTGGCATGTGCCGCAACATTCATAACGTAGAATCGATCATGATTAAACACCACCCCATTTCCGGCTACCGACACCGTATAGGTGTATGCCCCAAAACTTCACCATTTATCACCAAGAGTTATTATAGACCTAATACGACGATAGAGACATCAAATTTACATGGTCCAACTCTTACTCAATGCATTGTCACAATGTAAAATCGATCATGATTAAACACTACCCCATTTCTGGCTAGCCAGAGTGCCTAAATCACAGCAACACATCTCGATCTATCCTTTTCCGTGCCATTCCAAACTGTCCCAATGGATCTCCAAAAATTATAGATGCTGTCAGATTCACAGCTCTATTCCCAAATTGATTCCAAACCTCCATAGGATTATGGCAAGTGAAAAAGAAATGGTCGGCATCCTCCACCACCTCCACGCCTGTTGGACACTCTGGGTTAACCCCTTGAATGAGGTGTGTAAATCTGTACTTTGTCAGCAGTCTCCCTCTTTTAAGTAACCACATGAAAACCTTCACGTGAATTTGAACCTTCCATTTCCATATCCGCCTACAATATGCCTCACAACCCCCGGGATCGAAGGTCATGAAACCCCTCAGAGCCATGTATGGCTTCCCAACAAAAAAATGTACTATCATGCCATATCCACCTGTCCTTCCCATTCGTGGGTCCAGAGATGCCCTCAAGTTCTGCTAGCATAGTAAGAAGCTTCTCCACATGTTGCTCAGAGAGCTCATATCTAAACCGATGTAAGAATATATGACTATCCGAAGCCTTTGCCACCGAGCAGTCATGACTCATGGCTTTCCGCCAGCACCTTCAACCGTGGAAATCTAGCATCCAACGCCTCGTCCTCGCTCCAATCGTTAATCCAGAAATAGAATCCTGTGCCATCTCCCACCATAGGTCTAAAAAAGGTCGTATCTACTGCGTTACGCTACAGATGTCCTTCTAAAAAAAGACGGCGCAACATCAAGATCACCAGTTATCGGGAACGACAAACTCGGTCCGTTTATACTCTAGAAAATATTGCACACCAGGCTGTCACATTCTCCCCAAATACGGGTGACCCATCTACCAAGTAAGGCCTTGTTCATCTCCTCCAGGCTCTGCACCAAGGCCCCCATCCTCTGCGCATGATACTGTCTTCCAATCCACCAATGAGAGAATCCATTGAATTGCCACTTTGATTATCAGAAGAAACACCTCATGATGGACATGCACAAGTCTAAAAGATAGGAAAAAGATCGGGATCGCTGATAGGACCGAATGTAGAAGCACCAACCTCCCTCCCCTAAACATGCAAATGGACTTCCACCCAGCTAGCTTTTGCTCTAACTTCTCAATCATCTGTATCCAATCCGCAGTGCGCATCCTGCCAGCAATCAGTGGCACACCGATGTAGCATATAGGTAGGTCCGTGCGCGGCGATCTCAAACATGCAGTGCACATGTTAGTCTCCACCTTCGACATGCCAAAAGGAACGAACTCCAACTTGCACCTATTCAGCTTCTGCCTAGATACCGCACCAAAGATGTCCATGACGACTGATAGACCTTTTCAACTGTCTGCTCCGCGCTCCGCAAAAAGAATTGTGTCATCAACGTACCAGAGGATGGGAATAGACATCTTGTCCTTCGAATAAACACAACAAAATCCCCCAGAGATCGCCCCTCTCCACCATGATTGTCAACGCATCAGAAGCAAGAACAAAAAGTATAGGAGCTAAGGGGTATCTCTGATGAACACCCCATGGCGGCTGAAAGAAACCCCCCCCATCGCATGTCCATTCACAAGAATAATGCAGGACGCGGTCATGATGCACCTCTTCATCCAAGAAATTAACTTATCTGAGAAATCCCTCCTATTAAGAGAATCCCAAAGGAAACACAAGTCCACACAATCACATGCCTTCGAAAAATCAACCTTCCACACTATCCCCTTCGCCTTCTTCCTACGCCAATCAATAACAATCTCAGAAGCCAAACCACACTGTCCATGAGATGCCTCCCTCGTAAAAAAGCACTCTGGACTGACAAGATAATCTTGTTCACCCGCTCCCGCAGACGATTGGTCAACAGCTTGACCACCACAATGTAGATCACATTAGATAGAGTGCTTGATATGTAGTCCTCAATTCTCGTTACCACGTCCTTCTTGTGAAGCAAAAAGATAAAAGATCGATTGAGGTGATAAAATCCGTAATTTCCTTCATCAAATTCCGCCACCACTCTCATCACCTCCTCCACAATAAGATCCCAGAACGCTATGTAGAATAAGATCGGAAAACCATCTAGCCCAGGACAACCGTCCGGGTTCATCCCAAAAATAGCCTCCCGAACCTCCAACATCCCAAAGCTCCTTGTCATAGACTCAACATCCAGATCAGGAATATGACCCGCTCCTAACCCAAGCCACCATGACCCACTTTGAGGTGGTCGCCTGCTCATATCTCTGGAGTACCCAGTAATCACCCTTGCTATCTATCCCTCCCCAAGGAACTCCTCCCCCCACCTCCACTGAATGTATCATGTTCCTCCTCCTCCCGTTAGCAACCGCACGAAAAAATTTAGTATTTGCATCACCTTCCTTCACCCATTTCTGCCTCGACCTCTGCCATCATTCGAGTTCACGCTTTCGATCTTCCTACAAAATTTTTTGAACCACCCCTCGGCTTACAAGCTCCTCTTTGCCCAACTCCTTGTCATCCTCCAGGGAGTCTAATCTCCCCAACTTAACGTGCGCGCATGGTTCCTCCTCAACTCACGCTCTGCTCGAGTGTCCCTTTTGAACTCCATAAGTCTGCCTCGTACCACCAACTTCATCGCAAATCTTACCGTAGCCGATCGTTCCACTTCCACTTCCGACTAGAATGAGCACACCCTATCGCAGAAGCCTACCTCCAACAGCCAACAACGCTCACATTTGAAGTAAGATGAAGACCCCCTCTTGGAGCAAGAGTTAAGACACGATGGTGTCTTAACGTATATGTTAGAGATTTCCGTATATTGTTGTTTCTTTATTTGTCTCTGTTTCCTTATGCACTGTTTCCTTATGTATCACTGTTTCCTTATGTACTGTTTCCCTATGTAACCCCACAGGAGTATTTATGTAAGTTCTCCTCTGAGCACCCTAGGGTTTAGTCCTATATAAGGACCCCTAGACCTCACAGAATAAACACATAATATTCTTCTCTTCTTTTCTCCACACTTATATTCAAAATATCATCATATATTACATTGTTATATATTATATGTTTGCCAGATTATATTACTTCACCTATAAATATATTTATTATACATTTTATAATTATTTTTCTATACAAATTAAGGCTTTTCTCGACCGCTTCGAGGCTGCTCCTCGCCTCGATTCCAGAGAAAACACCCCATTCCGCATTTCGTTTTTTCAAACCTTGGTCACCACTGCAAGTCACCTCCTTTTCACCATCTACTTCATGTTCCTTCTCAGTAGCATCAATCATTCCCATCTGTCTATCACAAATCGGTGCACCACCCCCTTCTTGCCCTTGGCCTGAGACCACATGCCTCGCCACAACACTTCTTTCCCCACCATAAAAGCCATCAATGACCCCCAAATCAGCATCACTTTGGAGTAGTCTAGACTCCCATTCCAATGCATTCAATCATCGACGCTTTTGCGAGAAGGTTAACATCTGTGTCACCAACTCGATTGCCAGCCCATTCATAGTTGTTCCATCTTGTTTGTGTTGCATCGCTCGCCAGCGCTCAACCCCCCCTATCCCTTGCTCGGCGTGAAGAAGCTATCCCTTTTCTCTGATGACCCATCCTCGTTCTAGCTCTGGAATCTTCTCCACTCTTTTGATCGTTGCCGCAATGTCTAGCACCATTCGAGGGGCCATCAATACATCCGTTGGTGGGGATTATCGCCACTGCCTTGCGTTCTGGAGATATCCTAGCCCCTTTTAGGTCAGCCCTTAAGCACGATGCGGAGCCAAGTGTCGAACCCGAACTTGAGCCTGCCACTAGCTGCTGAAGATCCAACGACACAACAAGCATCGAAGCCTTCCGTGAATCATTGCAAGTCATCTTCGAAGAAACAACTGCAAGAATGCCCAATCTCGTGCCCCTTATCGGGTGGAGGGTTGTGTCCGAGTTCTGCACTTCACAAACAGGGATCAAGGGGTCCGAGAACCACCTAATCTGACCCGCACCCAAAGAACCCGAGAAAGGGCTCACCCCTCTAGTTCTCGAAAATGGGTTCAGATCCAACTGTCTCACCGGTTTTTGCTTAAAACCCGAACCAAAAGTAGGAAAAAAATCACCAATTGACATGTGCTGCAAAAAATTGAAGGTGGCATTTGGGCTTCTCGCATGCAGTGCATGTTTCGAAAAATTGAAGGCAGTTTTAGGGCTCCTCCAAGGCGATCGTTGGCTATCGTCGCCCTCGAGGTCAACGCCCATCGGGCTTCCCTTCACCGATCGCTTCCCTTGTCCATCGTCAGACATCAACTTCGCCACCTCCGACGCTCCGCCAGCTTCTAGGACTCGCAACCATATGGGAACCATCCTCCGTTTGATCCACAATACTACTCGCAGAGGTGACTGGGGTCGCCTCCCCTTCACCACAAACATCACCTCCGAGCCCTCCCCAGGTCATGGGAACTTTAGTGGTTCTAGAGATCTTTGGTGACATCTCGGGCCCCGAAGTTAGTCGTGGGTAGTGGCATCTGTCCCCTTTAGACTGTCTGTTAACTAGATTAATTTTGAGGAAAAAAGGTGGAGACACACAAAGGTGTTTGCTCCAAATATATTAAAGAGAAATTATAGAAATGCTTACAGAAGGACTCAAGTAGATTCCTTGCGGACATAATTACATTTTCAATATAAAGTCATTCCACTCGAAATATCACTCCATTGTGAGTCATCCATAAAGCCCAGATCACCGTGACTAATAGCAATAACTTTGAATCGGGGCAAAACTGAGAGTTAAATAGTGATTCCCAACAATCAGTAAGATTGTTAGGAATCTTCCAATCAATATGCAAATCACTCCATGCATCTTTTAACGTTTCCTCCTCCTCTACACATAATACACCTGCTGTCATTGCCACCCATGAGTTTGGCCCATCCGTCCTTTGTCAATAGCCTACCACATTGCATTATCCAAAGAAGGACCTTAATACGTATCTGGACTTTCATCTCGCATATGAATATGAGATTGTGGATCAACCCTTCATCTATTTAGTTTGAGCTCTTAAGCAACACCTTATAGGCTTGTCGAACCGTAAATTCTTTCTTTCTCCATATCCAATGGTCACACATGTCCAACGGACCTTCAATCATGCTAACAACATCCAATAACCGTTATTCGTAGAGTTCCATATGAAAGATCGGGGTCCAAACACCATCTTCGAGTAGTTAGAGACCATAACTTCTTTATCTGCCACTAGAGCTAATAATCGTGGAAAGCGTGATGCCATAGTTCCATCATTAGTTCGGTTATCGGTCCAGAAGGCAAAAAAGCATCCGCCACCAAGCATAGGGAGGAAGTGTGTCGATAATCGAGGTAGCACAGAATATACCCCTTTCCAAAAGGTCGAAGTGCTCAACTGCTCATTATGCTGCAGGGTTCTTTGAGCGTGGATTTCATATATTCTAAAATCAATCTACAATAAAGGTCCTCAATCGGCAGCATTTGGGGCAAGGATGAGAGCATTTGTTGTACTCTAATCCGGAGCATTTATGATGTTTCTTTAGCTGGGCCTGGGCTTATTCGCCGAGGGCCCAGTCAGTCGGCTTTTCGGAAGGGATCATGAAGATTTTGCCTTGTTTTAATGACCTCTTCAGACCTGAGGTAGGGGCTGGTGAATCCTTTAGTTTTTGGACGGATGACTGGACAGGGAACGACATGCTTGCCGATTGTTTTACTCATTTATTTGCTTTGGCCGATAATTCTGCTGCTCGGTTGGTGATTGTTGGATCAATGGAAATTGGATGTCGACTTTCATAACATCTTTCTCTGACCAACGCTTAGAGGAGGTTCTCCGCTTATTGGACTCGCTGGGGCAGGCTGGCAGGCCTTCCTCTGGCCCTGATCACTGGGTGTGGAAGGATGGGGTTTTCTCCGTTTAGAAAGCCTACTGTGCCATTTGTAGACCGCCATCCGCTCTCTCGGTTGATATGATTCGGGATTGCAACTTTGTTTGGTCGCTTGGTCTCCCTGAGAGGATTGGTTTCTTCATGTGGCTGTTTAGCAGGAAGCGCATCCAGACGTGGGACCGCTGTGCTAAGATTTTCCCGACGGCATCGGATAGCTGTCCCCTGTGTGGGATTGCAAAGAGTCGCTGGACCATCTTTTTTTCGCTGTTTGGTTTCCTCGCCCATCTGGGAGGAGGTGAGATTGGATTGGTTGTGCTCCCGCTCCTTCGAAACTTTTTGGTCATCTTGGCTTGGGGCGCGAAATAGACAAAGAAGTGAGGTTCTTGTTCCGATGGCAGTTTTGTGGTCCGTTTGGTTGGCTCGCAATGATCTTTTTCAGGGCAACGTTTCTACTGTGAGAATGTTAGCTTCCACTACAAGCGCCTGATTGACTCTTGGCTGTTGTAACATGTAACTTGTCCTTTTCCCCCTTTTTTCCTTTTCTTTACCCATTAAGAATATTGAGCTGGGCACTTATGCGTGATTCCCCCCTCTTTTGGCCTAAAAAAAAAATAAAGGTCCTCAGTATCTCCCCGCGACCTTCCAACCCACTTCAGCAACATAGCCCTGTTCATCATTTCCTATTGGGGTATTCTCAAACCTCCATCCTCCCTAGGAAGTCTAATAGTAGCCCAGTTGACCAGATGAATGCTCAGTGAATTCTGGTCAAATTTAATTGGCAGAGCCTCCTCCCACTATTAAGTAGGGTCAGCTACATTGCTTCTTGGTCAAATCCTTGTTGAAAGATCCAACTATTTTTTACATTTACTGCCTGCTACCTAATGCAACCTTCACAAGGGGGATTTGAACCTTAGTCTTTTTGTATGGTAGGCATGCTGCACTACCGCAAGACCACCAAATTTAACCTTCAAAAAATCTTTTCATGATCTTCTCCAAACGCCGGCGTATCCTTGTTGGTAGCAGATTTGATGACATGAAAAAACAGGGATAGCCCCAAGGACGGCCCTGACTAGGATGGGCCTCCCCCATGAGATAAAACAGACGCCTTCAACCCAACTAGCTTCCGTTTCAAGGATACTTATGTTGTTGCCAGGTAGATAGTGATCTTTTAAAAGTTCTTTATTTCCCTACCAAACTCCGTTTTGTCCGCAACTCATTAACCGGCAACACCAGATATAGAAGTGTGTTAGAATCATTTCAAAGTGATACTTGATGCGATTGCTATTAGCATACAATCTCTTTCTTAAGGTGATCAACCATTGCCACCTCCAAGCATCTATTGGTCTCAACAATCTTTTGCGTTGAAAGATCTTAATCAACCTCTGCCGGTCCTACTTAGAGATCTTTAAAACATCAACCTCTGCTCTATATCTTTATAGAATCCTCTTGATACTCAACACATCGGTTTCAGCCTTGCTGCCAACATCCTAGTAAGCCAAAACATATATTCTTAATTGACGACTAAGGTTGGGGTTGTAATGTTGAAAATCCCTCTCCATGAGGCTGCATAATTTGGAGTTTTATTAGGGAAAGCCTTTGAGAAAATGAATATCTTAACCCCTCATCTCTAGTCGAATTTTGTTAAATGATGCGAATCATGTGACAACTTAAAACTGGCAGGTCGATATGCTCCGGCTCGTCAAGGTCCTTTCCGAAAAAAGGGTCTCTCCTAGTTGGATCCTCTGCGTATGGGGACAATTCTCCAGATATGGAGTAGCTTCAAAATTGCTACTGTGTGGACATGGCAGCTCTCCTGCCAGACTCATTGGTTGCATAAAGTAGAGGTCACCAAAAAGATGAAGCGACCAATCTTCTCCTCCATTAGTTTGGTCACTTTATTTTCAATGTTTACATTTTTCATAAATCTTCTAACAAGAAGAAGCAAACAAAAAAAATCTAACTGCAAACACAAACACCATTCCCACTTGCACAGACGACATCGACCTGCCTATCTGTAGGGGCTACTCTTGTGTGTATCTTCCTTCTCACTTCCTCTCATTCCTGAGCTCTTTCTCACGCCATGTGTCTCGACATGTTTCTCGTCTACTACAAATTTTCTCAACCTCTTCCCTATTGCATCATTAGTAAACCTTTAAGCAACTTGACTCCTTTTTCTGGCTATAGCTTTCTACTTTGGCAATGTGGTAATGTCTTGAATTTGGAGCCAAAAGATGTTACACCCACATGATATTCTGAATGTTTAGATTGATTGGGTGAGATCATGTTTCAGTGAAACATATACGGTTTAATCTTTTCAGTAGTGGGTGCATGCAGAATAAATATCTACATTCATCTACCATTACTTTCCAAAGTTCAGGTAATCGGTTACTAAATGTTGATGTTATAATACCATTTGGTGCAAGTCTCCGTTGAGTAATTCATATGGATGATTTTTTCCATCCGACGTTTTTCTAAAATAGTGTATAGTTCTGCTTAACTGTTTATATATCTTGCTTACCGTTGACAGTGTAGCTGTCGTGTTTTTTTGAGTTCAAAATTTTGTTTATGGTGACCATTTTATTGTGTGTGGCATGTTCTTTCTGAGTTATTTTGCCTGTATGTTTGAAGGGACCTTGTCGTGCAATTTAATGCCGATGTGGCAGATGGAATGCAATGGAAATTTACACCTACACAAAGAGAGGTTCTTTTGATAATTACATTCATTATCTGCTTTTAGATGTATTTAACATGTCTCGTATGACTGGTGCAATTGCTCCTTAATATATAGGTGAGGGTGAAGCCTGGAGAAAGTGCTCTTGCCTTTTATACAGCTGAAAATCTTAGCTCAAAACCGATAACTGGTGTATCTACTTACAATGTTACTCCCATGAAGGTAGTCAACCAATTCAGATGGTGTTTTGTTTTGGTATTTATGTTTAATTTACTTTAACTCATCTTCATGCAATTTTAATCATTATGCCATTGACTAGCCTTATGACATTAGTTAGACTGACAGTTTTGGGGGCAAGCTTTCCAATAGCAAATAACTGCTTATGTAGTTCTGCTGCGCTCACCTTGAGATTCATGATGTTGTTTCTGAAAGTACTACGTGCTGCGAGAATTCTATATCTTTGTCTTTTTTATATTTCTCTAATTTTTCCGTCTTTATATAATTTCTCTCTAGAGCTTTCTCCTATATAGGGTTCTAGGGTTACATGGAATACATCTTTTCTTTTCACACTTTCAACATGGTATCAGAGCGACGGTCTTAGATCGGAGCCTGTGACCTAACCCTAGCCCCTCCCCACCAAAAGCCGCGCCGCCCCTTCACCCCGTCATGGGCCGCCGCCTCCGTTACGGGCTTCCACCCCTATCGAGGGCTATCACCCGTTCGTGGGCTGCCGCCCCTCGCGGGCATCTCACAGGTTGCCGCCTCTCGCGGGCCGCCACCCCTCGTGAGCTGTCACTACGCATCTCGCGGGTCGTTGCCCCTCGTAGGCTGCCGCCCCTCGCGGGTTGTCGCCGCCCCTAGCGGGCATCTTGCGAACCGCCGCCCCTCGCGGGTCTCCCCTGTTCGCGGTTCTGTCGCTCATCTTGGTTTAAGACTGCTCTTGGGACTCTATGGTGTGGTGTGATCATCTAAAAACACCTTAGTCACCCAAAAGCGCCTTTCAAGAATGGGAGATGTTGTGGTATGAGTATACACCCACAACCATCTTCCCATATGTCAGTATAGACGCAAGTCTTATTTGTTGCAGTCCCAGTCGTGGTAATAGTTGTCATCATGGTTGACAACAAAGCTGATGTTCTATCCCTGGGGGCCTTCAAAGGTCCAACCTCCATCATCAAGATGGATGGAACAAACTATGAACTGTGGGCCATGCAGTTCATGAGTTTGATGCAGTGTAATGGCAAGAAGCATATCCTTACGACAGAGGAACCAATTGACAAGACTGGGATACACACCTCATGGGGGGCAGACGATGTTTATGCATGTGTGTGGATATCTGGGACTATGTCTACAGAGATAGCAAATGATATACTGAGTCGGCCTACTGCAAAGGCTATGTGGGACATTCTTGCTGTTACATACTCTCCAACGAAGAATGAGTCGAAGATATTGTAGCTCCAGCATGATATCTTTACATTGTAGCAGAATGATCGACCCCTCCATGCCCTATACACTTCTTTGAGGGGCATGTTTGAGAAGCTACATGGTTATATTCTCTTGACTGCTACGCCAGAGCAACTCAAGGCATACATAGACTCTGTGATGACTGGGATCTTTCTAGCGACCCTCGATCCTGAATATGACTCAGCTTATGACCAAATTCTTACTGATGCTACCATACCTCCAATGGAGGAGGCATATCGTAGACTGAGTAGGTTATCTATATCATCTGGTGGTAATGTGCAGTCTCAGACATCATCAGCCGTGGCTGTATCTCGTGGTAGGGGGAACCCCACTTCGTGTCATGGTAGGGGAGGATCTAACTGTGGCAGAGGAGGGGTGGCCCATTCCGTCAGCCGTGCACCTTCTGCCACAGGACATGCCACTTTGAGGAAACCTGTTATTCTAAGCATGGATTTCCTGCTTCCGCTAGAGTTGCAGAACAGACTCAACAAGTTGGGAGTCCATCTCCTGTTGCTGATCAGAGATTTGACGAACTTGTGGCCAGACTCCAGGAGATCATGCCTACTCTCGGATCATCCAACTCTCCCTCAGGATCCTCAGATATAGTCGCCTCAGCTGTTGCATTTTCATTAGGTATAACATATGCCTTTACTAGTTGTTACAGGACAGACTTGTCAGAATGGATTATGGACTCAGGTGCATCCCATCACCTCTGTGGCGATAGAAGTCAATTTAGTGCTTTCGGTCCAACCCGACCTGAAAGATCTGTTGTGATAGCAGATGGAACGTATTCTCCCATTACTGGTCAAGGGGAGGTGCAGCTAACTCCTGCGATGAGCCTTCAGAATGTTCTTTATGCTCCTGAGTTTTCAATGAATTTATTATCTATTAGTCAAATCACCAAGGACTTACATTGTCGTGCCATTTTTGATCCGTATGCTCTTGTGTTGCAGGACATTCTAACGGGCAGGGTGATTGGTTCTGGCCGTGAGCAAGGAGGTCTCTACAGACTAGTGCAATCCCCTTATGCAGGTGCTTCTTCCATTCGCACTGGATCTGCGTCTCCTTATATGTGTCACCTTTGTTTTGGTCATCTTCCTCTGCAAAAGCTGTGTCACGTTCTTCCACAGATTTCCCCTCGCTCTTTTAGTGCGAGGCTTGCCAGCTTGGGAAGCATCATCGGTCTACATTCCAGAGTCGTCAGGGTCGAAGTAGTCATGGTCTGTTTGAGTTAGTTCATTTTGATATTTGAGGTCTTAGTCGTGTCCCTGATCATCAGGGTCATAGATTTTATCTCGTTGTTGATGAATTTTCAAGGTTGATATGGGTTTTCCTTCTTAAAAACAAGTCTGATACTGGTCCTCTTATTCAGTCCTTCATTAATGAAATAAAGAAAATCTTTTCAGCAAAAATCAAGTATATACGTTCTGACAATGCCCAAGGTTGCAAAAGTCGGTAGTCGGTACTCGGTCGGTTGGGTCGCTGACTAAGGATTAATCGGCAGTCGGACGACTAATCGGATTTACTCGGACTTTAATCGGCTTTGAATTTTATGATTATTTTAAATATATAACTCATTTTTATACATATATTTACATAGATTTTGTACACTTTTATACCATCATAATAAAATAAAACAAGTAATTGAATTTAAATAAAACACTTAGCATATTATAATAAGTTTGCTTATTAAAAAGCAAAACATATAAGAATATGGTATCTCCAAGCAAAAAATTGTTCGACTAGTGTATCTAGTCGGAATTAGTTGGTACTCGGTCGGCCACCCACTGACTAGACTAGTCGGACCTACTAGTCGGGTCAGTCGAGCGACTTTTACAACCTTGACAATGCCCTAGAATTTTGTAGTAATCAGCTTGCCAGTGTTCTTGCGTCTCATGGTATTGTGCATCAAACATCTTGTGCGTATACTTCCCAACAGAATGGAGTGGCTGAGATAAAACACCGCCATCTTATGGATGTTAGAAGGACTCTTTTGATTCAGAGCCGTGCTCCTCATTCGTACTGGGGAGATGTGATTTTAACTGCTTGTTACATGGTTAATCGTATGCCCTCTTCAGTTCTGGGAGAAAAGATTTCGTTCTTGATTGTGTTTCCCGAGACAGATCTTTTCTCTCTCACACCTCGAGTATTTGGTTCAGTGGCTTTTGTTCATCAGATATCCCCTAGTCTTGACAAGCTCTCTGCTAGAGCTGTCAAATGTGTGTTTGTTGGGTACTCCAAGACCTAAAAGGGATATCGTTGCTTCGACCCTGTTCGATGAAGGTACTATGTTAGTTCTGATGTAACATTTTTTAAGTCTTGTTAGAATTATTATATTACATAAATATTTGTAACCTTTCGGGTTCCGTAACCCTTAACCTTTCGGGTTCCGAGCCTTTAACCCTTCGGGTTCTGTAACCCCTCGGGGGTATTTATGTATTTTTCCTCTTGTACTCTTCAGGGTTTTCTCTCTATATAAGAGACCCTAGCCCTATGGAATAGACATCCCATTTGTCTCTCTTCTCCATATAGTATCAGAGCAACGATCCTAGACCGGAATTCTGACCTAAAATCCCCACCGCCACATTCAAGCCTTGCAAAAGTCTGCGCGGGCCCTCTTCCCTGAATTAGGGCCCCGCGCAAGGCCCTCCGCCTCCAGTGCAGCAGCCCTCCCGCTAACGCTACCCTGCGCTTTCAGGACCTCCTACGAAGGTCGTCAACCCCACGGCTACCCTCCACAGGTACCGTAGGACTCTTTGGAGATCCAAAACTCATCACGGACCGCTTCCAAGAATCCGGATCTGCTGTCCATTGAGGGTTTTTGTAGCATCCGGTTTCCAATCAAACTCGAAGTCGTCCGATTTTGGGTCTAACGAACCCAAAAACATTGTCGGTCAATACAAACCAACCTAAAACGACCAATTGGTAGTGAATCAAAAGTCGTTCGGACGAAATCGACCGAAAATCGGTCCCTTCGTAATGCGCGCCGTGAAAAGCTGCGACGCAAATTCAGAAACCGCGAAATAAACCAAGACCGTCATTGGACCCGATTCGACGAAACAAGACCAACGGAATCGACCGTTCGTCAATCGGAGGTCGTTTGATATTTTTAAATCACAAAATTTAACCTTAAACAAAAACCGTATCCGAAAATTTCGGGTATTCAAAACTCGATCGGAAGTATATCAATATTATACTCATATTGATCGTCTTTCTGAGACGATCAAATCGAGATATAGTGTGTCGAAATCCGACATCCAAGGCGTGAGTACGGTCAGCTTTAAGTTTTCAAACAAAGAAAGTTATTGTAAAATAATAATTATAAAAAAAAAAAAAATAAAAATAAAACACAGCAGACAGTCTGCTTGTTTATAAAAAAAAAAAATCTAAAACAGTAAGTAACCAACGGTTACTGTTTCCAGCCGTTAAAATATATATACATATATAATATAAAATATTATATTATATACAATGATGTCAGCAAGCTTACATCAGCTTGCTGATGTCATGTATAAAGATATTTTTAGGGGCACATGTGGCTCTTGAAACCCAACGTGGCAACCTTTGTTTCCCCTCTTCCCTATTTAAGATTGTAGCCGTTCCCCCCTCTTAATTCTAATGAAACTTTCTTCTTCCCTAAAAAAAAAAAAAAAAAAATTCTAGCCGAATAGGAAGCCCAGCTCCATCCTTGTTCCAGGCCATGGCTTCAGGCACCTGGGATTGCTCCAATCAGCAAATCTTCTTGTAATTTTGTCGTTCTCCTTCCAATTTGGAGAAATAAAAGGTACAAATCCCCTCTTCCCTCTTTGCTGCCATACATGCAGATTTTTAACCTTAAATTTCTGTCCCAAAATGAAATTTTTTTTGAACGAAATCAGTGAGGTATTCTTGTAAATTAATTATTGCATTTGCTCTAATTTCTGTAATACTCTATCCTCTATCCTGGATGTTGTTGTACAATTTTATCTTCTCTTTGACATCATGCATGGCATATATTCTAAATTCCATGGTTGTAGCTCACCATTGAGTTTCATGAGGATTTCTTGTTAGTAATTTGCATAAATTGATTAGGATGTTTCTGACTTAATCTATAAGGTAGATAGAGTCTGCAAATACTCTCTTCCTGTTGGAAATCTACAGGTCATCAGATTTTATCTCATATAATTAGAATAATTGATTAGAAATTTTGATTCATTTGATTCAAGCATTCCTATTATATTTTAATATCTACAGTTATGAAGTTATGGAATAAGTGGCTGCAGATTTATGTCATATATTTTGTTATCCGTTGGGATCATACATATCCTGTAAATGAAAAAAATAAATTTCAATTGAAAATTTTTAGGTGGTTACAGTAGACTGCACTTATTACGTATATATATATGTGGCTGTCAACATCAGCTCTTGGTTTTAAGAATCATCAGAGCGCTGGTGAAGTTTAATCAACTTGCGACAATCAATTACCTACTTTGTGACGTGTAGATTTAGTCTTCTGGCTCGTATAATTAATGCATATGAACAACTAGATTATATGCTTGTCATTTCATATGTATAATTATTTTCCTGCTTATAGCTTTGGTTACCCTAATTACCTAGTGTGTCCATTATAGTTCTCTAAATTGTCTCATTGCATCTTATCAATATAAGAAGTGTAGTGCAAACTTACATAGTATGAACTGTTACTCCAAATTCTCAAGTCTTTGATTATTTTTTTTAAGTATTCACTTTAAATTCAATGGTCATCTAAATCAAAGTATACATTATTTGCTAGAGCGGGTAGATTTGATCATTAAAATTTTATCACTCGCATGGTGTCATACTTATTTTCCTAGGAAAAATGGTTAAATATGGTGTTCCAAGCTGAACGTAGAGAAGAAGAATAATTGTAAACAAATAAATAAATAAATAATATATGAACTTATGTATTTCTCCTAAATATTAAATTTTAAGGTACTGTTCAATTGTTTAATAATTATTATAAAAGAAATTGAAATTCCTTACCTTCTAAAATTACAATTTTGCTAAACCTTGATTTAAGGTGTATAGGCATATATATAAGTACATATATAGGTATACACATATGAAGTAAACTCTAAGATTCGAATTAATAACAAGCCACAGTTTACATACTGGGAAGGTCAAATTTTGGGAAGGGGAGTGATTAACATGCATACTAGACTCAATCTCACCAATCTTCGAGTAGAATACCTTCTTTCTCTAACAAGTTGTTAGAATACAAGTTTGTTTCTCCATTCTAAGTTTGCATAATGCAAATTTGTCCAATCTCTCATTTGACCAATCTCCCATTTGTTCAATCTCTCACCAAGCTTCAAGTAAATATCCTTTCACTTGAATGCATCAACTTTTAATACCTATAACCATCCTTTAGGTATACTCTATTAAATTTTGATCACCATTGATAAGAGTTATTAACAAGATACTTAGATCTGTTAAGTGACCACAAAAAGAGATTAAGAAATAATTGAGGAATCAACTATGGTGAAGAATTAGTGATGATCTATAATTAAGACTGCCGGTCTGGTGACTTCTACACCAGACCGTGCGAGGGGGCGGTGACCCTCAACTGGGCGGGAGAATAGGAAGCCCAGTTAGGGCAGCGGCCGCTAAATGCGCGGGTCTAGGATCTCAGTCTTTTACACGGTTTTTACGCGAGCTCGCAGTGTTTTTACGCCTCGTTGGGATCCAGACTTTAGACCAGTTCCGCTGACCCTGCTTTAGGATGCCCAGGCGGGGGATCCTGGTTTTTCAGTTTTTCGTACGAGCTCGTCTGCCCGTACTAGTCGGGCTGTTTTTCTAGAGCGACTTTTCTAGGGAGTCTCTCTCACCCGTCTCAGTGGCGTAGTTGGGGAGTAGACCTATCCCTCTATTGGACCGCGCTTCCAATTAGAGGGCGAGACGGAAGAGCCATTTGCAGGCTTCTTCACCGCTTGAGTTACTTCGCCAACAGACTGGCGATTCTATATCTAGATCCTCTATATCTACATCTACAACATCTGGAGTTATATCTGAAACATTGAAGTTGAGGAATTGAGAAGTTAAGATCAAAAGACCATTCTCTCTACCCAAGAATTTAATTAAATTAATAGATCTTTCTAATCTTAACTTTTCCATTTCACTTACCAACGGGATTTCTGATGAAAATGATATAGGTGCTTACACTCATACACTCACGAATACACAACTAGTTATACATATATCACATGTGGGAAATGCCAGGTTATGGGACAACATTTGAGATGCTTACCAGTAATCTGAAAAGCCGTTTTCATTTGCAAGTAGAATTTAAATCTTAATTTGAGTTGCTCTCGCCTTTCTGCTTGTTTCTTTTGTAAATAATAAATGCCCGTTATGTTATATAAGTTTTTGGGAGGTACCAGCAACCGCTGACGCCTTTTCTTCCTATTGTGTGTGGCAGGCAAACAGCCTGCAGTTTAGTAGCCGCTCAGTATATACATGCTTCCAGGAGATATAGTGTACACCCGACGGTATGATTTACTTTGTCTTAGTTTTTGTTCAGATGATGATGTAAATGCTATCTCTTTTGTCACATTTTGGGATATATGTTGTAACATGGAATATGCTTGTACATGTTGTAAATGGATATGAATATTAATGAAAGGAAATTTTGGTGATGTCTGTCTCTTTTACTTGTGGTCATGTGTTGTGAATGAATGTCATAGTCGCAAAAAAAAAAAAAAAAAATTTCCCTGCATTTTTACTACTTGTGCGATATAATTGTGAATGATATCTTGCGAATTGCGCGTAAACGGGTACTCGGATCCTGAGGGTTTCACAGTTTTCAGCCCTTCTTCAAGGGCAAACGTGAGTTATAGGGCATTTTTTAGCTCTTATATGCATCCTTAGTGGATCACATGACCGTCTTTCTATTTTAAGACCACCATGGTGCCTTCTTCTACCGAGACAAAGCCCTTGGCCACGAATATTATGGCACAAGGCACTACTATCAAACTCAAGGGCACAGAAAATTACGTGCTCTGGTCTCGATCTTTTATGGTGTTCACTGGTGGTCAGAGGAAACTCTACATTTTGACTAAAGATCCTTTATATGAAAAGGACAAAGAGTACGACAACTGGCAGACTGCCAACTATTTGGTTATCAACTGGATGACCAACAGTGTTGAGGCTCACATTGCCTCAAATCTTCTTTATAAAAATACGACCAAGGAAATGTGGGAGGATCTCGAGCAAACATACTCCAGAAGAAGACAGAGTCACGTCTTGCAGACATTTACATGCTAATCTGGTCGGCATCTCAGGGTGATTCCACCCTCATCGAGTACTATAGGCATCTATCCAGCCTGTATGAGGAGCTTGCACTATTCCAGCCCTCATGTTGCACCAAACAGATACAAAAGCGTTCTGACTGGCAGGTATATCGCTTCCTTGATGACCTGCATTCTAGATACCATGCAGTGAAGGGGCAATTTCTTATATTAAACACACTGCCAACAATGAAGGCCATCTTTGGTCGACTCGAGGAGCTTGAGACGTCTGCTGCCCAGCCTCCCGTCTTACCTTCAACAGAGAACTTTGCACACATCGCCTCATCTGGGCGAGGAGGCAGATACAGCTTGCGAGGAGGACGCGGTCGTGATCCAATTCGTGACCGTGGACGGGAATCTGGACGAGGCCGTGACTTTGCCCGTGCTCGTGGGCGAGACTCTACTGCCCCATGCACTCACCGTGGTAGGTGGAACCACCCGACTGAACGATGCTGGCAGAAGTTTGACGTACCTTCTTATCATGCCAATAATGCTTTTGAGGATGCCTATGATGTGTAAGAGGCATCACCTACCTCCAGTGGCAAGACTGTTCATCTTAATGATGCAGATTACTCCGCCTAATGCAGATCCTTCAGACTCCAGGGCCTACCACCACTAGTAACACTACAACTGCTGCTCTGGCCACTCCTTCAGGTACAATAGCCAACTCTGCTATCACTCCTACTCCAGCTTGGATTATTGATTCCAGCGCCTCTGCTCATCTCACTGGAGAAGGTAGTTCACTCACCTCTTCCATACCATCTTCCTCTGTGAAGTCAGTTCGAGTCGCTAATGGGACTTAATCACAATCAGAACTATGGAATTTCTTTTCCATGTTCCGACTTTCAGGGGTTCACCGTGCTCCTGATTTTCCTCTTAGCTTGCTGTCAGTTCACAAGTTTTGTGTTGAGCTTCATTGTCGTGTGATATTTGATGAGTCTTGTTGTTATTTTCAGGACATTCAGATTAGCCAGATTTTTGGTGGGGGTCATGAGAAGAACATCCTATATTACCTTGACATACCCTCAGGCTCCAATTTTGTTGGTGCTGCATCTATCTCCGAAGATCCGCTCCTATGGCATCTGTACCTTGGGCATCCCTCTGCCAAGGCCATCTCCATGATGTTTCCTGAACTCTCTGCTCTGAAGCCCTTTAGTGCGAGGCATGTGAGTTCGGGAAACACCATCGAACTTCTTTCCTGTTCGTACTGAGTCTCGTAGTACTGCTGCTTTTCATCTTGTTCACTGTGATGTTTGGGGACCTTGTCCGATCTGTACATTAAGTGGTCATCGCTATTTTATAGTTTTTATTGATGATTATAGTCGATCTTCTCGGGTCTATCTAATAAAGGAGCGTTCAGAGATTAATCAAATTGTCAGAAATTTCTTTCAATATGTTAAAACTTACTTTTCTAGCATTGTTAAGATCATTCATAGCGACAATGCTCTTGAGTTAACCCAACATGACTTGACCTCTTTCTTTACATCCCAGGGAACTGTTCACCAAACATCATGTCCATATACCTCACAACAGCATGGTATAGCTGAGAGGAAACTCCGACACTTGCTAAATATTGCCAGATCTCTTCTTAGTCGAATGAGTGTTCCTAAACAATATTGGGGAGATGCTATCCTTAGTGCAGAATCTCATCAACAGTGTTCCTTCATCTGTTCTCGAAGGGGCAACTCCATTTTCCTTACTTTATCCTACTGAGTCTCCTTTTCCTATACCTCTTCGAATTTTTGGTTGTATTGCCTTTGTTCATAACTTTCATGCAACTGACAAATTATCCTCTCGTGCCATCAAATGCGTCTTTCTTGGGTACTCTCGTATTTAGAAAGGCTATCGCTGTTATGATCCTGTTAGACGTCGATACTATATATCTGTTGATGTCACCTTCTTCGAGCAAACAAGTTATTTCACACAGACTGTGAATGCCATTCCTCTGGACTTCCCTCCTCCATTAATCGTCTATACTCGCCAGCATACCTCTATACCTTCTACACCAGTGTCTGTACCTTTGCATGTCCCTTTTATGCAGAATGATATGACCACTTCGAGTGCTCCCACCACTGCTGTCCCAGATGTACCTAGGGAGCTTCCTATAGCTCTATGCAAGCAAAAAAAGGAAATGTACGTATCACCCCATGTCACATTTTACTTCTACAGATGGTTTATCTAGCTGTGACAAGAGATTTGCAGATGCTCTTAATGCTATTATCGTTCCAAGAGATCATTTCAATGCAATGTAAGATCATGGTTGGCGACAAGCCATGGATGAGGAGATGGATGCACTTACCTCTCGGGGTACGTGGGATTTTGTGCCGTGCACCCCGTGAGTTCGCCCTGTGAGTTGTCGATGGGTCTTCACGACCAAACAGTCGCCCGATGGTTCTATTGACAGGTTGAAAGCCAGACTTGTTGCCATAGGTTTCACACAAACCTTTGGAGTTGATTATTTTGAGACCTCGCCTGTTGCCAGAATGTGGTCGATACGTACCATTCTCTCTGTTGCTGCCAACAAGGCTTGGCCCATCTATCAACTTGATGTGAAGAACACCTTTCTTTATGGTGATCTTGAGGAGGAAGTCTACATGATGCAACTGCCGGAGTATGTAGTCGAGGGGGAGCATGTATGTCGACTACGCAAGGACATTTATGGCCTGCAGCAGAGCTCA
Source organism: Ottelia alismoides (assembly GCA_037367405.1). NCBI lineage: Eukaryota > Viridiplantae > Streptophyta > Magnoliopsida > Alismatales > Hydrocharitaceae > Ottelia > Ottelia alismoides. The sequence continues at coordinate 66,182 of JAZKJV010001812.1, read as the reverse complement.
AGGGCGTGGTTTGACAGGCTCACTACGGAGATCAACGCACTTGGTTTTCAGAGGACAACATCTGACTACTCTGTCTTTGTTAGACGACGGTCTACTGGCACGACCATCCTTGCTGTTTATGTTGATGATATGGTTATCACAAGAGATGTTGTAGATGGTATTCAGGAGACTAAGGCCTTCCTCCAGAAGGTCTTTGTCATGAAAGATCTCGGCAAACTTCGTTATTTTCTTGGCATCGAAGTAATACGCACTACAGAAGGGCTCCATCTTTCATAGAGAAAGTATTGCCTCGATATTCTGACTGAGGCAGGACTTCTTGGATGCAAGCCATCTGACATCCCTGCAGAAGCGAGAAAATATTCAACATTTACTGATCCATCTTTTGAGGATGCAACACGATACAAAAGCTTAGTGGGAAAATTACTCTATCTCACTGTTACTAGACCGGATACATCATATGCTGTGAGCAGAGCCAGTCAACATACGAAGAAGCCTCTTTACAGTCACTGGCAGGATGTTCTTTTGATCCTTCGATATTTGAAGGATTCTATGGGATGAATGGACACACTAATATCTCAGCCTATACAAATTCTGACTATGCTAACTCTCCTAAGGACCGCCGATCCACTACAAGATATGCCATGTTTGTTGGGGATAACCTTGTTACTTGGCGAAGCAAGAAGCAAACACTGGTATCCAGATCCATTGTGGAAGCAGAATACAGGGCAATGACTCAGGCCACATGTGAGATCACATGGCTTGTTTCTTTCCTAATAGAACTTGGCATGTCAATCGTTACTCCTGTACCCTTATACTGCGACAACAAGTTGGCCACGCACATCGCAATCAATCCAGTTTTCCATGAGCGGACAAAACACATTGAAGTTGATTGCCATTTTATTCGTGATGCATTACGAGAAGGACGCATCAACACTCCACACATCTCCACGAAACTTCAACTTGCAGACATCCTCACAAAGGCTCGTCCAAGGAAGCTCCTAATGTACTTAGTATCCAAGTTGGGCATGATCGACAGATATGCTCCAACTTGAGGGGGAGTGTTAGAATTATTATATTACAATTGTATTTGTAACCTTTTGGGTTCCATAACCCTTAACCCTTTAGGTTCCGTAACCCCTCAGGGGTATTTGACGAACCGCAAATTCAGCTTCTTAATAAGTCGTTTTAGCGCGTTGTAGTCGGCCGAATTGGATGCGTCAAAGACCACTTAATATAATTATTAATTAAAGGCAAAGTAGTCTATTTTTATTTATTTTTTACTTAGGCAAGACCAAGGCCGAACTCAGGGACACGAGCCTCTTAAGTATTATTTAGACTCTTATTACTTAAATTAAGCGATGAATTAGAAATCCATAGGCCATTATGCACAAAAGTATGCTAAAATGCAGAAAAATGCAAATTCACAAAGGTGCAAAGATGCCCTCATTAGACAGAATCAATGAGCACTAAATAGTAGTCAATTTCAGAAAGAGTTCATGAAGCTATTTTCGTTGATAAGCTACTTAATGGCATGAAAATCATTGATTTAGTGACACTAGGTAATTAGATTTAATCAATAAAATCAAAAGTGTCAAAACAGAACAATAGCTATGCCATTAGAAAGAGAATTAAAATAGCTTCAAAAGAAGACCAAAATCAACTCAAATGGAGCTCGGATGCTCAAGATATGCAAGAAAGAAACCAGGGGCTTAAATGCAAGAAAACATGAAAATAAATGTGGAAAATGCTACAAACAGGTCTCTGGAAGGACCAAAATGCAAATAGAAATAAAAGCGGGGCCTTCTATGTAATTTACCCACACGCGCGGGGGTATAATTGCAATTATTAAAATCCGGAGGGGGTCGGATGCAAATAACCCAGGCGCGCGTGGTTTCCACATGCTATCACTATCAAGTCCTGTTTGTTATTATGAAAAGTTGTGGGGTCCTCTCTGCAAATAACCCAACCTGCACGTGACCGGGCATGTGGCAGCTAGGTTCGGCATAGAACACAGGCTCAGAGGAGGCTCGGGCACATGGCTTCGGCCACGTGTCAATGGACGACGCTCGACTGAGGCTTGGAAGCTCCGGACCTGCAGGCTCGTATGTAGACTCGGATCGGATGACGTGGACCTCTGCGGGCCATCCGATCAAGGCGATCGAACGACAGCTGTAGAGTGTGGGGAGATGTCGACGTGGCTTCCTATAGACCGTTGGATGAGCACCGGGGAGGGTGCCATCCAATGGTAACTGTACCATCTTCCTCCTCTGCGACTGGCGGCGAAGCTAGGTCTCCGACGATGGACTCCTAGCTCCGCCACCTCCTATCAAGCGCGATGAAGATCCCCGACAACTCCTGAAGGGGTAGATGGCATCGTGGAAGCTCGGTAGAGCAACTGCAATTCCTGGAAGATGCGACCGATATTTGTTAGCCGGAGATGAAGCCCGCGAAGACAGCTCCAGCGAGGTCACCGATCATTGAAGTTCAGTGGCTGCATATGCTAGCTCTAGCCGAAGCGTGCTTGTGCGGATGCGAAGTGGGTGAAATGAGGGCCGTGCGGGGTGTAGAAGTGGGATGGCCCGGTCGTCTTCTCCGACGAGCTCAGAGGAGAATGAGGCGGCGCGATCTGGGGTTGTGGAGGACTAAGAGAATGGTTGGATGAGTGCGCCAAGACGGAGGAGTTTTGGTGAAGCTAAGGAGATGGAAATCAAAGGGTGAACGGTTGTGTGAAAGCCTAATTAATTAAGAGAAAAATGACTAAAAAGCAAGAATGGATCAAAGGAGGCTTACCTAGGCTAAGGTGGAGGAGGGAGCCTGGGCTTGAGCTCCTAGGCATAGCTCGGGTCATCGCTGAATCCCCACGGCCACCGGGGACAGCTAGGCGGTGGCGGTGGCGGAGCACCGCAAACCTGGCCTACATTGGCCAGGGGTCGACGCAGGGGGCGTGCCGTCGTCTTGGCGCCTCAATCGGTCCTCCCCCTGTCACGGGGAGGATGAGGGATGCTGGGCGGAGCCCCACGTAAAGGCGGACCCGGGCGAAGGGGAACGAAGATGGCGTATTGAAGGTGGGATGTTGGAAGCTTTGGTGATAGGCGACGTGATTGCGTGAGTGATGTGGAGCGCAGGAGAGGGGATCATGGGTAGCGTGTGTGCCCGCTAGGAAGTTGGTGGATCGGGCTAAGTTGTGGGGTGGTTCGCGAGTGGAGAAGATGGCAGAGCAGGTGGGGAAAATGGAAAGGGGGAAGAGGTCGCGCAAGGTGGATGACGTGGGCGAGAAGGAGTCTGGAGGTAGAAGATGAGGCCCGACCGTTGGATCAAGCGATCCAACGGTCAGGATAAGGGCGCAAGCGAGGGACACTGATTTGATCTAGGGCGACACGATCGGATGGTAGTGGAGTGCTCCACGTGTCGCCAGAAGGTTAAGATGGGAGCGAACGGTCTGGATGCCATCTGGAGATCCATCGGATGGTGGAGATCAACTATGGGATCCAACAGCTAAGATTTAGAGCCTTGTTGAGGTTCAGGCGGCAACGGAGATGGACACGTGGCGAGAGGAGGACGCAGCGCTAGCAAGCGACAGAGATTTGATCTGATGGTGGATCAAACGATTGAATTCAAAGCGGGAATGGACTGCACAGATCTAGGGAGGAAGAGGGCGATCTAACGACGGGAAATGGAGGGCGGGTGGCGCACAGTGAGCGGACCACGTGGCGCAACCAGAAAGCGCCACGTGTCCTAATCAGGTTATTCCGACAAAGAATGTGAAATATGAGGGAGAAGGAGGCCGGATTTGGAAAAACTCAAAACATGAAAGTTGTAGATTCTGATGAGATCTACAAGTTTCATGTTGACCAAAAACAGAGACGAGGTCAAATGAAGGGAAAAATATTTTTGTGAGTGTTTTTAAGGGATTAAAACACTACGATTTTAGTTTTGTTATTTTTTGTATTTTTTATATATTCTATGACTCATAGATATACAAGGATTTATCTTGTTTTTATTGACACTTAGTCTAATCTAGGGGGTTAATATCTGCGAATTAAAATCATGAAACTGGGTTTCATCAACCCCCTATACTTAATCTATGCTTGTCCCTGATCATCTTAAAAAAGAATGAGCTGGATTTAACCCCCTTGTACATGTGCGTATAGGATCTGATCCGTTCAAAAACTCCTAATTTTAGTGATCCAAAATCTTAGAGCTCGACCCAACCTTAATCAAGATGTATCCAATTTCTCTAATTTTCCAGACTCTGTCTTGTATACATATAAACTAAGGATATGACATTAATTGTTGACCGCGATCACGAGAGTAGAGTCACAACGTCACCCAAGGTCCTGATCCAAGAAATTCTCCTAAGGACCCAATCCTCAACACTAGGGAATAAATCAGATATTGCGTCCAATCCACCGTCACTTTAGTTGTCAGACTTAGAAGTGTAGGTGGCAGGCCAGTTGATGGAGGGTTTAGGATTGTGTCATTTCTTCTCTCCCTCTCATTGGATCAAGGATTCTCTCGAGTGCCTTATTACTCAACGCTTATTTTTTGGTGTTGATCAGTGCGTCCGTCAAGAGAAGTTGGAGTCGTCTGCACTTGTTTTCCTGGGAGTACACCGGAGTGTGCCTTTTTTGAGTACCTATTGTAACTTCTACACCCAAACTTGTAGCATTTACGATGCAGAGCCTTTTTTTGGTGCAAGCACGACTCCTGATCCTAATAGCGGTGGTACAAGTGAACACTTTGAAATGGTTGGGAGCGCTTGCCTTTGGTGGAAGCTCTTTTGATAATTGACTTTGTGGAATGAGAGCTTTTATTCAACATTGATATTCGTTTGCTTTATTTTTGGCTAGCTCCACTGCTTTTACCAAGAGTTGGCGCACACTGATCAACATTTTTGTTTTATTCACACCCTGGCACTTAGGTAGATGTCAAGAGATTAGTACAAGAACCAAGTTCTCTTACTGGCTAAAATGCTGACACTCAGGTTTCATGAAGCCTTCAATGATTTTATCCCATCCTCGAGCATTATTAGATCAAATCCAGACTTGAATCCCTCATCCCAGTCCCCACTGTTGTAAAAATCCCCCGACTGGCCCGACTAGTAGGTCCGACTAGTCTAGTCAGTGGGGCGGCCGACCGAGTATTGACTAATTCCGACTAGGCTAATCAGTCGATCGATTTTTGCTTGGAGATACCATTTTTTTTACCTTTTCAAAAGCAAACTTATTCTAATGTGCTTAATGTTTTATTTAAATTCAATAACTTCTCGTTTTTCATTATGATAATATAAAAAATGTAGAAATCTTCGTAAATATATAAGAATATATGTATAAAAATAATTTATATATTTAAAATAATTAAAAATTCAAAACCGATTAAAGCCCGACTAAATCCGATTAGTCGCCCGATTGCCGATTAATCCTTAGTCAGTGACCCAACCGACCGAGTACCGACTACCGATTTTTGCAACCTTGCCAGTCCCTCAAGTGAAATTCCAACTCATCTCTTCAAGACTGCAGTCGTGCATGTGAAATACTGATCATATTCTTAAGGTTGGAGACTAAGCATGCAATATAGCACACAAATCTGACAAACTAGGGAAATGTGGATATTTAAGTCGAAGACCCTGATGGCTAAGGCTGGTTAACCTATAATCTCAAGATCTTTCAAACCGAGTGTTCTTGAACATCACCGATCCTGTGTGGAAGTGAAAAATGTAGGGGCTTTAATCCAACTCCTTTTGATTTTTTTTTTCAAAATTTTATGAAGACTTTAAAAGCCCTACTGACTGCCTAAACTCAAATGAGTAGTTGCATCTGCTTTCAGCTAGTATAGGTGTAAGTATAGGCCGTAGAACGGAACCTGCTGCTTCAGGACGGGGCCATACGCGATGCCCTCTAAACCACCTACTCTGCTAAGGGAAAACCCTCACTGAAAAGCGGCTACTTATTTGCGTTTAATAATCAATTTGACTTTCAAAGGATTTTTTTTCATTTTTATAGATTTTTTTGAATAAAGTTAGAATACAAGTTAGACTCATTTTCCTTGAAATGCAGAAAATATTTTTTTCAAACCATGTCACATATATATAGATTTTTACAAATATTTTTCAAACGATATTTAAAACAAGTGAAACCCATTTTTCAAATCATTTTCAAAAATATTTTTCTTTGAAAATAGTGTAACATAGTATAGAAATGCCTTGAAAATAATTTGTCCACTTAGTTCATAATAATATACTTTAGCCCAAAAAGTTTAAATTTTTTTCAAAATTTTTCAAAATATAGCTAAAGTACATATACTGTATATATGGTATACCCCCCTATACTTAAACTTTGTTATGTCCTCATAGCACTAGATGATACAAAGCCATAGTTCCATTTAAGTGTAGAAAAATATACAAACTGAGGTGGACACCCCCTATACTTAGGTTAGAAATAACCTAAATATCAAGGAAAGGAAAGATGAGTAAGGAAATCACGGGGACTCAGGCCCCCCTATACTTAGGCTGAGAGTAGCCTAAGTATAGAGATGGATAATTGATGTTGGGAAGACCTGAGGTGAACAAAGAAGTTAGGATGGATATACAAGTGAGTGAATGAATCTTCGGAGATGAATGGAGCACCTACGGTCTAGGGGAGGGTGTCGGAGCAATCAAGGCTCAATCAAACATGCAAAAACCCTTTGAATTCACCAACTCACACGTGAAACCAACAAGTGTTGGTTGATTATTGTTGGAGTATAAGGTATATGCGCCTGATGTGTTGTAGCAGGGTAAATGGATCTTGGAGGAGATCCATTTACCCCCATCTAGTGTTTAGTCCCACATCGTCCAACGGTGGTACTTGGAGGCTCTGGAGAGGCTATATAAGGAGCCCCATGCCTCCTGTATCCATTGAGAAAAGAAATGCATAGCATGCCCCGTTGAGGGCTTCTCCGGTGGTTTCATCCCGCTCCTCACGAGTAGGGTTCCACGTAAAATCCCGCTGTTCTTTTCTTTTATTATCTTTATTCCATGGTTATGCTTCCGCTTCAGATTTTCTAACATGGTATCAGAGCGGGTTCGGTTCTCGGGATTTTTATGTTCTTATTTTTATTCGAGATCCGATATATTATTCGTTGTTCTTGAAGATCATTACTCTGTTCGAGATTCAATTTCTAGGGTTCATGAAACCCTTACTATGTTCATCCTGCAAGCAAAGGGAATTTGATCCGAAGTTTATTCAGTGTTTCTGTTCATGATCTTCGAGTTCAAACGACAGATGTTTCCGGGGCTGTTGCGGCAAGCCCTATCATCACCGTCGGCTGCATCTTCGATGCTCAAAAGGGGAGGCGCACCCCAGTGCTCCCAGGTGGTATTGTTTTTTAACACGCACAGATCTCAGCATCGCGCTCTTGCGCGACCCGTCATCTTCCAGTCTGTCGCTGCCCAGGCGCATCAAGCATCAGGCGCATCAACCTCACGCTGCGTCGCGGCGCTTTCTTCTTCAGCAAGGCAGCGCAGTTCCATCTCCGATGTAGGCAGCCTCCTGGCGGAACCCTCAGGGCTCCAGGCGGCATCAGCCCTCCAGCCGCGCATCTCCGATGAAGGCAGTTCCTTCCGCGCATCTCCAGGTCCACGCGCACGCGCCTCCAGCCGCGCCCAGGCGGCGCTTCTCAGATCTCCTGCGCGTGTCGCGTGTACTCCATCCGAGCAGCAAAGCTCAAGGGCTCCTCATCCAGGGCCCCTCGCGCACCCTCCAGGCCTCCAGGCGCGCAACGCGCGCGATCTCCTCCTGGCGCGCGATCTCCCTCGTGCTCCAGCCGTGGCGGCGCTCTCCCGACCTCCGGTTCCTCCCGATGCCGCCCCGTGAAGCAGCGGCTTCCCTTGGCGGCGCTTGTTGCGAAGGGTTTCCCCATGGGGAACCCGTTGTAGGGTTTTGACCTAAAAGGGGTTCCAGCGTTAATAAAAAGGGGGGGGGGCTTGTGCTGTAGGCCCATGTGGGCCGTATGTATTGAGGAAAAAAAACAAAGGGGTCTGATGTCATTTTAGGCCCAAGTGGGCTGCCCTGAAAAAAATGGTGAGAGAAAAGGAGAAGAGGGCAGGCCCAAATATGTTGAGAAAAAAACGAGGCGAGGGCTGCTTTGTGGGCCGATTTTGGCCATTTGTAAAAAAAATGTTGAAACAAAAAAAGGTGCGTACAAGAAAAAGCCGTACACATGGTAAAAAAAAATCTTTGAAAAAGTCGCATACAATGAAGAGCCGTATGCAATTTAAAAAAAATGTGTGATGCAAAAGCCAAAAAAAAAGAAGGAACGGCTTACAAAAAAAAGGTAACAGCTTATTTAAAAAAAATGAAAAGCCGCAAGAATCACTTTGAGTATGTTTTCTCCCCATTATTGTTGTCTTCTCCCAACTTGGTCGACGTCCATGTTTTCCGACAAGTATGGGAGAAAGGGGGAGTATATATGTAGAGTCACAAGTCTTGTATTCCAGATTCAGATATCAGTCTCCAGACCAGCCAGATGATCAGACTCTACAGTTCGGTTTCAGACTCGACGATTGTCTTCCGAGTCTCCAGTTTCAGACACGCACGAGTGTGCGGTCATTGTTAGATGAACATATGTTGCCATTATCAGTTCGAGGTCCCCATCATTCTAGTTGTCAGGCCAGAGTTTTCATGTGAGCCATAGGGACTCCAGAGTAGAGGACCATTCCCTATGCCATATGTTGGCAAGGGTTTTCATGTGGTATCATAGGTACACCAGAGCAGTGCACCATTCTCTGAGCCAGATGGGAGAGACCCAGTTCTCCGATGAGGAGACTTATTCAGACTCCATTCTCCAGCGACCGTGGACTCCGACGAGGATTGCACAGCCACAACCTATTCAGTTCGACCCTTTTCAGAGATGGAGCAGTTGTCCACATTATTGTGGCGGGCCAGAGTTCTCCGACGACGAGACTCATTTCTAGTTGCAGCGACTCTGACAGGCGCAGTTCAGAGAGCATGCTCTCCGACGAGGAGATTCAGAAGACTCACACTCCAGCCCGTTCGTCCTCCTCACCTGCACGGCATTAGAAGCAACGTCCTCGACTGCAGCAATGTGCGCGTTGGGTTGATATTGTCCGTAGTGTCCTGTAGCGTTGAGTTGAGTATCTTTCTGTTTGTCCAAGCTGAGCATTGCATGCTCCAGCTTGAGAGGGAGTGTTGGAGTATAAGGTGTATGCACCTGTTGTGTTGTAGCAGGGTAAATGGATCCTGGAGGAGATCCATTTACCCCATCTAGTGTTTAGTCCCACATCGTCCAACGGTGGGACTTGGAGGCTCTGGAGAGGCTATATAAGGAGCCCCAGACCTCCTGTATCCATTGAGAAAAGAAATGCATAGCATTCCTCGTTGAGGGCTTCTCCCGTGATTTCATCCCGCTCCTCACGGAGTAGGGTTCCACGTAAAATCCCGGTGTTCTTTTCTTTTATTATCTTTAATTCATGGTTATGCTTCCGCTTCAGATTTTCTAACAATTATCTTGTTATTTTTATTGGTAATTAAGACATTCTAATTTACGTAAGAATCAAGAAAATGTCAAATAGAACCATCCTACGTAAACAAGGGTGTTGCTCTCCCAAAACATTATTTTACTCCATTTTAGGTCGACTTGCAATTAACAATACCAATTATTTGCTTAAGATTATCACTGATTAAATGTGAACATAAATCAAACAATCATCGTCTACCGCTCATTCCCAATTTCCATTAACCTAGGTGATCAAGCCAGGAAGAGAGGTTGAGAAAAAAGCATGCAGTCGATAAAATCATGAACTATGCTAAGATAAAACTCGCAGTGCCTTGAGCAAAATTCGTGAAAAATCGGACTGAATTAAGGCAGAAAATCGAATGTATGCAAGTTGATGAAAAACCGCACCTAACATGCTTCTATTAGCGGGGAAGAACATATTTTATTTTTGATTAAGTGAAGCGATGTTTACGTGCGTCTAAATTTATTATGTGTCCTACCTACGATCAAACACATGAAATAGAATGTGAAAATAGCTCAGAGAGCCACGTGCTTGATCCTAGGTCGACACTCAAGTGGGGCGATCCCCACACAACCACAAATATCTCGTTCATTTACACGCGCGAGTCTTCGAACGAAGACCGTTGTAAAGACGATTATTACATGAACTTCAATAAAATGCAAGAAACATTTTTTTCCTTCTTCAATTTGTCTCCAAGGTTTGCTTCTGCGGCTCCTCGCAGCGGGGAACACCTGCTCCTCGTCTCCTTGGTCACCAAGGGCCCTGCCACAAAACAAGCGTTAAATATCTATCAAAGAAATTTTAATAATGCATGGGACATGAACAAATTGACCTACAAATTAGAGTCGATCACTTAATCAAATGATAAAAATCTAAATACGAAAGATGAGCCGTGTCCCCGGCAACGACACCATTTGACAAACCGCAAATTCGGCTTCTTAATAAGTCGTTTTAGTGCGTTGTAGTCGGCCGAATTGGATGCGTCAAAGGCCACTTAACTTAATATAATTATCAATGAAATTTTGAGAGAGAGGAGAGATGGAGCGCTGCTGGTGGCGAGCGAAGGGAAGTGGCGTGGCGGGCTCGACGCGATCGGAGGTGCATGGGGAGCAAGCCGTCAACAAGGGGGGTGGTGCTAGGCCTTCTCCTAATGGTGAGGAGGTGGGCCAGAAGATAAGAAGGCGTTCGGGGAGGGGGAATGGGTGAAGGTTACGCATGCAAAGCCAGGGAAGCGGTGCTTCCGCTGTGGAATGCGTGGCCATCTTGCTTCTGCTTGCCGTCTGCCACCTCGTTGCTTTGCTTGCGGCAAGGTGGGGCACCGCATGTCGTCCTGCTGGGGTGGTGGTGACTTCGCCGGCAACAGGGACCGCTTTGGGTCGCGTGGCACGGATCCGCATGGACGTTTTGAAGGTTCTAAAGGCGTTAGGGACTCTCGATCTTTTGGCAGGTGGTGAGTGGTGGCGACGCAAAGGCGGAGGGTCTGGATGTTGGTCTTGCACCTGTGGGGGGGGGGCTCCGCTCCTTATCGTGGCGGCCCTGTGGTGGGGTTCGGGTTGGGGGATGCTTCGTTTTCGGCGTAGGCTTTGCATGGGGAGCTGGAGGTTGGGGAGGTGCAGCGAGGGGAGCGTTTGCATGAGGAGCTGGAGGACGGGGAGGCGCAACAAGGGGAGCGGTTGCATGGGTTGGCGCTTCAGCAGGGGAGGCATCGTGTTGGTGCGGACCTCCTGGTAGCAGTGGGAGTCATGCAAAGGCCTGGCGTGGGTTGGGAGGCGATCCGTGCTGCCACCCTGGACTTCTTGGGCGCTCAGTTCAGCGGGGACTTCATCATTTTGGATTCCTCTAGATGCTGTGTTCGTGGCCTTTCCCCGGAGCAACGGGAGAGCCTGTTACGTTATTCCGATGCCGTTGACGTGCAGTGGCGGCGGTTGAGGGTTGCGGATGGTGCGGTCTCTGATTCAGAGGTTTGTGTGGCGGAGGTGCGGGGAGTGCCCTTTCTTTCTCGCACGGTGCCCGCTCTCTCCAAGGTTGTCAGTAGTTGGGGGCAAGTCTTGGATGTTCTCGACGATGGTCTCGCGCCGGGCGCGGATTGGACGTGCGCTCGTCTCCTGCTCGAGTGCTCTCGAGCTTTTCTCGCCTCTGCGGTTGGCAAGGTTATATTTGAAAGTATGAAACTTGGTCGATGGACTTTCAAGCTGGAGTTCTCTATTTTACCGTCGGCGGCGGTGCCGGGAAGTCCACCATCTTCTCCGGGTGCCCGCGGTGGCGACTCGGACTATGGTCCTGGGTTCGACGCTTCAACTTCTTCTCGCCACGTGTCCACCCTCAGGAGTGTTTCCGAAGAGCCGTTTCGAGAGTGCAGCTTCTCTGGCCTGCCACTTAGGCCCTCTTAGGAGGCGTGCGCGGTACCTGACAGTCGCGGTTTGGTGGCATTGGGCTCTCTCGAGGTCGATACGCATTCCTTCCATCCTTCTCTTTTGTCGGCTGACTCATTGCAACTAGACTTCTCGAGGCACGTGACAAGGCTTCCTTTGCGTCATGTACTCGGATCTGTTCATTTCGGTTCGTGGCCTCCTATGCGGGCTCATCCTGACCCGCTTCTATTATCGGATCCTCTTTCTTGGACATCCGACTATCTCCTTCCGCAGCCCAATGCTTCGTTGGCTTTGTCTTTGACGATTCGTCTGGAGGAAATTCAATCACCCGCTGTCATGCCTCCGGTTCTCTCCCCCTCATCCCAGGGGACTCCTTCGGTTCTGTCTCCGCCTGATGTTGGAGGGACTGCTGGTGGCGTTCTTGTTATATCATCGGGGGGGGGGGGCTGACGCTTCCCTTGCGGTGGGGAGCTCCTCTGCCTCCCGTTTTGGGAAGAGCTACAGTAGGTGGTTTCACTCCCGCCTTGGAGACCCAATGCTTTCTTCTTGTCAGACGTTGCGCGAGGCGGTGGCGGAGGCGGCATGCCTCTCTTTAATTGGGGGACGCTCACTTGGTGTTTAATGAAGATCTTATCCTGGAATGTTCGAGGTCTCGGGGACTCTGATAGGAGGCGCGCTTTGGGGACGCGTATCTCCGAGTGGGAATGCGACATTGCATTTATTCAAGAATCGAAGCTGTCAGGGGTGGATGAAATACTGTGGAGGTCTTTCGGTGCTGGGACTATGGATGGCTTTCGATCGATGGACGCGATCGGCGCGTCGGGCGGTATCATTTTGGCCTGGCGCTCGGCGAGGTTCTCTTTCTCCTCTATGCGCGTTGGGAGACACTCTTTGTCTGTGGTTTTGTCTCGGATTGATTCTAACGCTTCTTTGGCTCTCACTTGTATTTACGCGCCTACCTGCCATGTGACCCGGCGGGAGCTTTGGGAGGATTTACGTGAGGAGGCCTCTGCTTTTGCGGCTATTCCGTGGTTGCTGGGGAGCGACTTTAACGTCACTTTGCTCTCTAATGACCGTCCTCGGGGCCGCGGGGGGCAAGACCCGGGCTCAATCGACTTTCTTGAATTCATTCGGGATTTGGCATTGGAGGGGCTGGTGCCCAATGACATTTCTTATACTTGGAGGAACAACGTCTCCATATCGAGGATTGATAGATTTTTAGCGAATATCAAAATGATGGAGGCCTTTCCTTTATGCGCGGTGTCATCTCGACCGCGATCTTTCTCTGACCATAGCCCAATTATTTGGGATTCTGGGGAAGAGCTCCGTCCTCGGGGGCTTTTCCGTTATGAAAGGTGCTGGCTTCTGGAGCCAAACTTCAAAGACTTGGTGAGGAACCAATGGGCTCGACCACGTATGTGGGTTCTGCTGCCCGCCGCTTCGACCACAAGCTCACGTCTCTCAGGAGATTCTTGGCGTTGTTTAAAGGAATCTCGCCTGGCCCGTGTGGTGGCACGGAAGACGGCGGATGATGTTATTCTGCGGTTGGATCGTGTGGAAAACGGTAGAGACTTGCTCCCGGAGGAGCTGGTTGAGCGTGCTGCTGCCGCTGATTTGGTAAGAGCGGAGGACAAGAAGAGGAGCATTGAATGGCGTCAGCGATCGCGGTTGCGGTGGATTAAGGAAGGCGATGCGAATACTGCGTTCTTTCACCGGGTGGCCAGTGGTAGAAGGCGATTCAATTCTATTCATTCTCTCATGGTCAATGGCTTCCTCATCCATGGGGAGAAGGATTTGGGCGATGCTTTGGGGGCTCATTTCAAGGTTGCTTTTGGGCGCCAGGTGCAACGCTCGTGGCGGTGGTCTGGCCGAGGGGCTCCCGCTCTCTTAACATCGGATGCAGTGGCCCTGATTAGATTGTTCTCTATGGCTGAGCTCAAGGAGGCCGTCTGGGACCTCAACGCGGACGCTGCACCGGGACCTGATGGGTTCCCGGTGGCGTTCTACCGCGACTTCTGGGATGTGGTTGTTGATGATGTTCTGGAGGTTGCTCGTGAATTTTGTGATGGTAATCGTGGATTTGACAAAATTAACAGGGCCCTTATTGTTTTGATTCCAAAGTCTCCTTCGGCCAATCGCATCGAGGACTTTCGTCCAATATCTATTTCCAATGGGATCTATTTGATAATTGCTAAGGTATTGGCCAAGAGGCTGGCTCCCCTTCTCGACTCGCTGATTTCGCCTTCAGAGGCTGCATTTGTTCGTGGGCGGCAAATTACCGATTGCTTTGCGGTGGCTTTCGAGATGATCGAGGCTTGGAGGAAAGACTTATACGAAGGGGATTCTTTGGATGATCGATTTTGCTAAGGCCTACGACTGCCTTGATTGGCGCTTCCTGTGGTCGGTTCTGAGACGGAGGGGATTCTCGGAGGTTTGGATCTCTTGGGTGCTGCGTTGTGTGACCACGGCCTCCCTTTCCGTTCTTCTCAATGGTTGCCCAGTCGGGGGCTTCTTTCAACCGAGGAGGGGGGTGCGGCAGGGGTGTCCCCTCGCTCCCCTCCAATTTGTATTGGCAGTTGATGTATTGCCTCGTATGATTGATGGCGTGGCTGCGGCGGGTATCACCCGTGGATGCTCTATTGGGGACTTTCATGTTCCACCTATTCAGTTCGCTGACGACACTATTTGCTTTATCGACGGTGGTACCTCCGAGGTCTCCGGTATGGCTACAACCCTTCAGCTTTTCAGCGAGGTCTCGGGCCTATTGATCAATGGGACTAAGTCTAAGGTGGTTCCTTTCGCTATGCCGCAGGCGGAGGTCTTGGAGTGCGGCCGGCTGCTGGGCTCCTCCCCTGGCGGGCTCCCACTTGATTATCTTGGCCTGCCTTTGGCTGTGGGCCGCGCTCGGATTCGAGATTGGAAGGTGGTGGTGGAGAAGATGGAGGCTCGCCTGACCGGGTGGCGCACGGCTCTTTTATCCAGGGGCGGGCGGCTGGTTCTTCTCAAAGCGGTGTTATCCTCAATCCCAATTTACTTCTTATCGGTACGTGGTATGCCTAAGGGGATTCGGGTGCGGTTGGAGAAATGTATGCGGGGTTTCCTATGGGGAAGGAAGGGGGAGGGGAGAAGGGGGATACACTTGGTGGGGTGGGGTGATGTTACGAGGCCCAAGCGGGTGGGGGGCTTGGGAGTGAGGCGGGTGGACGCGGTTAATGAAGTCCTTTTGTTAAAATGGGCTGCACGGGTTAGGGGTCGTGAGGATAACTTCATGTTGAATATCCTGAGGGAGACGTTGGGGGTGGAGGTGATGACCGTTACTCGGGGGAGCTCCCCCGTTCAAATTTCTACTTTTTGGCGTGGGGTGTTAAATGTTTTTAATCGTAACCGCTCCCTTTTTGAACCTATGTTGGGCAAGGGGAACTCGTTTCGTTTTTGGACCGATGATTGGTCGGGGAGGGGTGCTTTCAAGGATATGTTCCCTCGTTTGTACGCTTTGGTGGACGACAAAGACGCTTCCGTGGCCTCTTGCTGGGACAAGGGTTGCTGGTGCCCTACGATTACTGCGAATTTATCGGATCAGCGATTGGACGACTTCATCTCCTTGATGGCTACGCTTGCGGATGTTATCAAGCCCACTGGTGGCCGGGACCATTGGGCTTGGAAGGATGGCCCGTTCTCTACAAGGAAGGCATACTTGGCTCTTGTTCCCAACACTCTGGGGGATGACGCTAGTCTTGTGCGCGATTGTAGATTCTTTTGGGGGCTCAAGCTACCTGAGCGCATTGGCATATTCCTGTGGCTTCTTCGCAGAGGGAGACTCTTAACTCGTGATCGTTGTACAACTTTATTTCCCAATGTTGGGCCCAATTGCGGGCTGTGCGACACGGAGCGGGAACCATTGAGCACCTTTTCTTCGAATGTGGGCGTGTTCGTGCTCTTCGGGACGACCTGGGCTGGATCAATATCGCGACCTTTGCTTCCTTCTGCGAGAGCTTGGCGACTTCCAGGGGCAGGCCTAGGAGGGAACTGCTGGATCCGATTGCACGCTTGTGGAGCATCTGGTTGGGGAGGAATGACACCCTATTCGCTAGCCAGCGTTTCTACAGGGAAAACATTTCTATTCTTGCGACGCGTTTGTGGTTGATTGGTCTTCTGGGTAGACCAGGATTTGTTTCTGGCGGGGGTACTTCTTCTCGGTTGCCCCCCCGGGTGTTGTTTCTGGTTTGAACTTTTCTTCTCTTCTCTAAATACTCTTTACGCTTCCTTTTTAATACATTGGGGTGAACACCATCGAGTGTATCCCCCTTTTTGAGCGTCAAAAAAATAATTATCAATTAAAGGCAAAGTGGTCGATTTTTATTTTTTTTAAACTTGGGATGCATTAAGGACGAGGAAGGTCACGTGCTTGTTACTCAGAAGGATATAGAGACTAGATGGGAGCAGTACTTCCATAAACTTTTTATTTGGGAAGGAAATAGAGAGATCACTTTGGGTAATCTAGCTAGTAGTGAAAGTTACTTGAATCGTGCAAGCTATAGACGGATTCAAAGAAAGGAAGTAGAGGAGGCTTTGAAGGTTATGAGACCTGGGAAAGGTTGTAGGACCGGATGACATCCCTGTAGAAGTATGGAAAGTTTTAGGTGAGCGTGGTTTGACTTGGCTTAAGAATCTGTTCAATGTTATTTGGCGAAGCAAGAAAATGCCTGAAGATTGGAGGAGGAGTATCGTGGTGCCTCTTTATAAAATAAAGGAGATATTCAAAATTGTTCAAATTATAGAGGTATCAAGCTGATGAGTCACACTAGAAAATTTGGGACGTGTGATCGAGAGAAGGTTGAGGCAAGTTTCCAATGTCAAAGAAAACCAATTCGGATTCATACCAGGTTGCTTAACTATTGAAGCCATCCATTTGCTGAGGAGAACAATGGAGATTTTATAGAGCTAAAAGGAAGAACCTCCATATGATCTTTATTGATTTGAAGAAGGCTTATGATTCTGTCCCATGGGAAATATTGTGGAGAGTTTTGGAGAAGAGACAAGTGCCTGTCCTATACATTAACCTCATAAAGGACATGTATGATAGGGCTTTATCTTGTGTAAGGACACTGTATGGGAAGACTGGCTATTTTGACATCAACATTGGTTTACATCAAGTTCAGCTTTGAGTCCATTTCTTTTAACTTTGATTATGGATGAGTTGACAAGTCACATTCAGGATGAGTTACCTTGGTGTATGTTATTTGATGATGATATTGTGTTGATTGACGAGACTAGAGATAGAGTAAATGAGAAGCTCGAGGTCTGGAGACATGAGTTGGAGATTAAAGGATTTCGTATAAGTAGGGCTAAGACATAATATATGGAGTGCACCTTTGACGGAAGCAATGGTGAAGGAATTGAGGTGAAGATTGGTGATGATAATATTCAGAAGAGAGATTCTTTTAGATATCTGGGATCTATTTTGCAACATGATGGGGAAATTGACGGAGATGTTACTAATAGAATAAATGCAGACTGGCTAAAGTGGAGAGGAGCCTCTGTTGTTCTCTGTTATAAGAAAATTCCTTTAAAAATTAAAGGAAAGTTTTACAAAGCAGCCGTGAGACCTGCTATGCTCTATGGATCTGAATGTTGGCCTGTGAACCATAGACATGTGCAAAGAATGGCTGTAGCAGAAATGGAAATGCTAAGGTTGATGTGTGGACACACACGTAAAGATCGGATTCGAAATGATGCAATCAAAAAGAAAGTTGGTGTTGCTCCGATCGAGGATAAGATGCGAGAAAACCGCTTAAGATGGTTTGGTTATTTGCAAAGAAGATCAGGTGATGCACCCGTTAGGAGATGCGAGTGTTCAGATGTTGAGCCGGCTAAGAGAGGGCGGGGACGACCCAAGAAGTGTTGGAAAGAGACCATACGAAGGGATCTTTGTTTTGTGGATATAAGCCCGGGATTGACCCAAGATAGATCTGAATGGAGGCGAAGAATCCATGTAGCTGACCCTACTTAATTGTGGGAAAAGGTTTTGTTGTTGTTGTTGTTGGGCAAGCCCAAGGTCGAACTCAAGGGCACAAGCTTCTTAAGTATTATTTAGACTCTTATTACTTAAATTAAGCGATGAATTAGAAATCCATAGGTCATTATGCACAAAAGTATGCTAAAATGCAAACATTGCAGTAGATATTTTTATTTGATTTTTATCATGAAACAGAATGCAAATTCACAAAGGTGCAATGATGCAAGGAAGGAAATATCGATATCGATATCGTTTCGATATAATGTCGATACCGATATATCGCTGATATATCGGCGATATATCGACGCATATCGCCGAAACCCGGTATCCATTAGGCATTTTCTCCTGTCGATACCCGATATCGTCCATATCGGCGATATATCGGTGACCTGTCGATACCGATATATCGCCTATATATCGACGATATATCGCGATATGGCGATCCCTGCAATGATGCCCTCGTTAGACAGAATCAATGAGCACTAAATAGTAGTCAATTTCAGAAAGAGTTCATGAAGCCATTTTCATTGACAAGCTACTGAATGGCATGAAAATCATTGAATTAGTGACACTAGGTAATTGGATGTAACCAATAAAATCAAAAGTGTCAAACCAGAACAATGGCTATGCCATTAGAAAGAGAATTAAAATAGCTTCAAAAGAAGACCAAAAATCAACTCAAACGGAGCTCGGATGCTCAAGATATGCAAGAAAGAAACCAAGGGCATAAATGCAAGAAAACATGAAAATAAATATGGAAAATGCTATAAAAAGGTCCCTGGAAGGACCAAAATGCAAATAGAAATAAAAGTGGGGCCTTCCCTGTAATTTACCGACACACGCAGGGGTATATTTGCAATTATTAAAACCCGTAGGGGGTCGGGTGGAAATTACCCCAGGCGTGCGTGGTTTCCACGTGCTATCAGGTCCTGTTTGCAATTATAAAAAGTCACAGGGGCCTCTTTGCAAATAACGCAACCTGCACGTGACCGGGCACGTGGGGGCTAGGTTCGGCGTGGAACGCAGGCTCGGAGGAGGCTCGGGCACATGGCTTGGGCCACGTGTCAATGGATGACGCTCGGCTGAGGCTTGGAAGCTCCGGACCTGCAGGCTCGTATGTAGACTTGGATGGGATGACGTGGACCTCTGCGGGCCATCCGATCAAGGCGATCGAACGACAGCTGTAGTGTGCAGGGAGATGTCGACGTGGCTTCCTGTAGACCGTTGGATGAGCACCGGGGAGTGTGTCATCCAACGGTAACTGTACCATCCTCATCCTCTGCGACTGGCGGCGAAGTCAGGTCTCCGGCGATGGACTCCTAGCTCCGCCACCTCCTATCAAGCGCGGTGACGATCCCCGGCAACTCCTGAAGGGGTAGATGGCATCATGGAAGCTCGGCGGAGCAGCTGGAATTCCTGGAAGAAGCGGCCGATATTTGTTCGCCTGAGATGAAGCTCCCGAAGACAGCTCCGGCGAGGTCTCCGATCATTGAAGTTCAAGGCCTGCATATGTTAGCTCTTGCCGAAGCGTGCTAGTACGGATGCGAAGTGGGTGGAATGAGGGCCGTGCGGGGTGTAGAATTGGGATGGCCCGGTCGTCTTCTCCAACGAGCTCGGAGGAGAATGAGGCGGCGCGATCTGGGGTTGCAGAGGACTAAGAGAATGGTTGGATGAGTGCGCGAAGACGGAGGAGTTTTGGTGAAGCTAAGGAGATGGAAATCAAAGGGTGAACTGTTGTGTGAAAGCCTAATTAATTAAGAGAAAAATGACTAAAAAGCAAGAAGGGATCAAAGGAGGCTTACCTGGGCTAAGGTGGAGGAGGGAGCCTGGGCTTGAGCTCCTACGCGGAGCTCGGGTCGTCGCTGAATCCCCACGGCCATCGGGGATAGCTAGGCGGTGGCGGAGCACCACAAACCTGGCCTTCATTGGCCATGGGTCGACGCCGGGGGTGTGCCGTCGTCTTGGCGCCTCAATCGGTCCTCCCCCTGTCACAGGGAGGATGAGGGGTGCTGGGCGGAGCCCCACGTAAAAGCGGACCTGGGTGAAGGGGAACAGAGATGGCGCATTTGAAGGTGGGATGTTGGAAGTTCTGGTGATGGGCGATGTGATTGCGTAAGGGGATCGTGGGTTGCGTGTGTGCCTGTGAGGAAGTGGGTGGATCGAGCTAAGTCGTGGGGCGGTTCGCGAGTGGAGAAGATGGCGGAGAAGGTGGGGAAAATGGAAAGGGGGAATAGGTCGCGCGAGGTGGACGACGTGGGCGAGGAGTCTGGAGGTAGAAGATGAGGCCCGACCGTTGATCAAGCGATCCAACGGTCAGGATAAGGGCGCAAGCGAGGGGCGCGGATTAGATATAGGGCGGCACGATCGGATGGAAGTGGAGTGCTCCACGTGTCGCCAGAAGGTTAAGGCAGGAGCGGACAGTCTGGATGCCATCTGGAGATCCATCGGATGGTGGAGATCTGCTACAGGATCCAGCAACTAAGATTTAGAGCCTTGTTGAGGATCAGACGACAATGGAGATGGACACGTGTCGAGAGGAGGACGCAACGCTAGCAGACGACAGAGATTTGATCTGATGGTGGATCAAACAGTTGAAATCAAAGCGGGAATGGACGACGTAGATCTGGGGAGGAAGAGAGCGATCTAACGACGGGAAATGGAGGGCGGGTGGCGCACAGTGAGCGGACCACGTGGCGCAACCAGAAAGCGCCACGTCGCCCAAGCAGGTTATTCAGACAAAGAATGTGAAATATGAGGGAGAAGGAGGCCGAATTTGAAAAAACTCAAAACATGAAAGTAGTAGATCTCTATGAGATCTACAAGTTTCATGTTGACCAAAAGCGGAGA
This sequence comes from Ottelia alismoides, assembly GCA_037367405.1. Classification (NCBI taxonomy): domain Eukaryota; kingdom Viridiplantae; phylum Streptophyta; class Magnoliopsida; order Alismatales; family Hydrocharitaceae; genus Ottelia; species Ottelia alismoides. The sequence goes on along the minus strand of JAZKJV010001812.1, from coordinate 45,430 downwards.
CGAGGTCAAACAAAGGGAGAAATATTTTTGCGAGTGTTTTTAAGGGATTAAAAATACTACGATTTTAGTTTTGTTATTTTTTGTATTTTTTAATTATACTATGACTAAGATATATACAAGGATTTATCTAGTTTTTATTGACACTTAGTCTATGCTAGGGGGTTAATATCTGCGAATTAAAACTATGAAACTCGGCTTCATCAGTATTTATGTATTTTTCCTCTTGTACTCTCTAGGGTTTTCTCTCTATATAAGAGACCCTAGCACTATGGAATAGACATCCCATTTGTCTCTCTTCTCCACAAGTCTATTATGTACTTCTCTCCTACATGTGACAAGCTCATATATTCTAAAGACGGGGAAGAGGTCTATATGCCTCTACCTCCGATCTCTACTCTACCATCATCAGCACCACCACCTCCTCCACCGTCTCCTACACCACCATCTCCTCCACCACCGTCGCCACCTCCTCCACCTACATTATTTCCCCAGGTTTATCAGAGTCGACCTCGTGCTCATGTGCCTCGTCAATCATCCAGCACGCCCAAGGTATGTTCTTAACATTTGAGTTCTTCTAATGACAATGGTGATTTGCATGTATAGCGTGAGGTGCAGGTTGACCATGTTGATGCATCGCCTGTGAGCACTTAAGATCTAGATTTGCCTATTGCTCTACGGAAGAAGAAACACGCATGCACTACGCATCTTCTTGCTTCCCATGTGTCATTGGACCGCCTTTCCGAGGACTTTTAGAAGTTCGTTATGGGACTGTCAGTAGTGGAAATACATTGTTTTTAATAGGAGGCGCTGAAGAGTAGTTCGTGGCGTCTAGCTATGGAGGAGGGGATGGTCGCTTTACAGTCTCAAGGTACGTGGAGTGTTGTGCAAGCTCCTCCAGGTGCGTCTGTTGTTGGCAGCAAGTGGGTGTTCACTGTGAAACACCGTGTTGATGGTACATTTGACTGATATAAGGTCAGGCTGGTTGCTCGTGGGTTCACCCAAACGTATGGGGTGGACTATCAGGATACTTTTTCATCAGTTGCACGTCACTCCACGTTGAGGATTCTTATTGCAGTTGCTGTTGTACGTGACTGGCCGCTTTTCCAGTTAGATGTGAAAAATGCTTTCTTGTATGTCGATCTGCAGGAGGAAGTATACATGCAGCAACCACTAGGGTTTGCTGCTGAGGGGGAGTCTAGTATGGTGTGTCGACTTCACAAGGCCATATATGGCCTCAAGTAGAGTCTGAGGGCTTGGTTTCAAAAGCTCTCAGAGTGGATTGAACAAAGTGGATTTGTCAGATTTACTGCAGATCATTCTCTTTTTGTTAAGAGAACTCAGGGAGGTACGATTATTGTTCTAGTTTATGTTGATGACATAGTTGTTACTGGTAGCGATGAACGGGGGATTCAGGCAGCTAAGGATTTCCTTGGACAACAGTTTGTGACCAAGGATCTTGGCAAGTTATGTTACTTTCTTGGCTTGGAGTTTGCACGCAGTTAGCATGGTATGATTATGACGCAAAGGAAATATGTTACTGATCTTCTGGCTGAGACATGTATGACAGGATGCAAACCCGCTGCTATACCAATGGATCCTAATGCTAGACTCTATGATGATGATTTTGAGGAGATAGATAAGAGATGGTATAAGGAGCTGGTAGGAAAGTTGCTTCATGTTTCTATTACCAGGCTTGGCATATCATTTGCTGTGAGCAGAGTTAGCCAGTTCATTTTTTTTGAGGCTCAAAGAAAGGGGGACGCACTCGTTGGTGCTCGCCCCAATTTTGTATTAACTATAACGGGGAGGGATAGAAATACTTACAGTGGGTAGAAGGGAGAGAAAGACGCAGAAGGAGATAAATATACAAGAGAGTTCGGCCTACAACTGCCGAGACAAAATTAAGTACACCAGTCGGATATAAGACTATTAGCCAAAATGGTAACGTTCTCCCTATAGAAGCACATGCCCGAAAAGATAGCCTCATTCCTAGCACGCCAGATGGACCAAAGCCGCACAATGGGACCCAAAACATGAGCTCTGTCCCTCGTCCTGTTCGATCAAAGGATGTCACAGAAGTCCTCAATATTGTCCGCATGAGCCCAAGCAACGTCGTCCCAGACCCCCGCAACCAAGCTGCATCGAAAGAACAGGTGGTCGGCAGTTTCAACGACATCACCGCATAGCTGGCAAGTGGCGTTAGTCTGGGGAAAAAACCTTGCGCACCGATCCCGGGTCAACAGACGCCGTTGACGAAGTAACCATAAGAAGAAGGCGATACGCTCCGGTAAACGTAGTCCCCAGAAGAAGGCACAGTCGCGCACAAGGGGGGCAGACAAGGCAGGCGTGAGAGAGAGCAAAGCCCTGTAAGCCTTGCGAGTGGAAAAAACCCCCTCCTTCCAACGTCAATGGTCCCGCTGCAGAGAGGGGGAGGCCGCAGAGTTAAGAGCCTCCATCATCGAGGCGAACTTTACCACGCGTTGATCAGATAAGAACCCGGAGAACGTAGGGCACCAATAGCCATTAGTCCAGCAATCCGCGACAGTTGCGAGCCTATTCGAAGCAAGCACATACAACCTCGGAAAACGCACCTGTAAGGGGCCTCCCCCCAGCCAGTCGTCCTGCCAAAACTTGAAGGATTCCCCCGTCCCAAGGACCGGGGTGAATAACGCAAAATTCCTTGTCAACGTGGAGGAAACACAATGCCAGAACTGAGAGGAATGTAGTTGCAAAGCCCCCCGTTGAAGGCAAAACCAGTCGCTGCCCAAGAGCGCACGAAGGACGTTGCTAAGAAAAGAATCGTCCTTGCCCCAAATTTTACTCACCCATTTAAGAAGGAGGGCGTCGTTGACGCGATCCATACTCCGGACGCCAAGGCCACCGGACCGCTTAGGCGTGGTCACCACCTCCCAAGCGACCAAATGCATCCCACGACCGTCGCCGCCCGAGCAACCCCATAAGAAGCGGCGCATACACTTCTCCAGGCGTAGGTGAATCCCCACAGGCATTCTACGCACCGATAGGAAATAAATCGGAATAGAAGAGAGGACAAATTTTAGAAGGATAAGACGACCACCCCGAGAAAGCAAGGTGGCCCTCCAACCCGCAAGGCGCACCTCCATCCGCTCCGTGATAGCCCGCCAATCCGCAGAACGGCCCCGCCCAACCGATAGAGGAACACTGTGAACCCCTCAGGATCCGGGTACCCGTTTACGACAAAATTCGCAATATTTCATTCACATTGATCGCAGAAGTTGTAGGAAAGCAGGGAAAATTTTTCGCGCAAATATGACATTCATTCTCAACACATGACCACAAGTAAAAGAGACAATATGGCACCAAAATTCTTTTCATTAATATTCATATCAGATTACAACATGTACAATGATCTTCCATTTACAACATATATCCCAAAGTGTGATACAAAAGAGATAACATTTACATCATTCTCTGAACAAAAACTGAGGCAAAGTAATTCATACCGTCGGGTATAAACTCTATCTTCTGGAAGCATGTATCTCTACTGAGCTGCAGGCTGTTTGCCTGCCAAACACAATAGGAAAGAAGAGGCGTCAGCCATTGCTGGTACCTCCTAAAAACTTATAAAAATAACTGGACATATAATATGTACAAAAGCAAGCAAGTAAAAAGGTGGTACCAGTAAAATCTACGTCTACTTGCGTAAGTAAAAAAAAGTTTGTTTGTAATGCGTTTCTAATGATTTCCCCAGAACCCGGCATTTCCCATATGTAACATATTTATATAGCAGTTGTATAATCATAAGTGTATGAGTGTGAATGCATCTATCAATTTCTTCAGAGATCATGTTGGTGAGTGAAAAACGGAAAAGTTGAGATTGTAGAGATCTATTAATTTATTTAAATTCTTGGGTAGAGAGAATGGTCTTTTGATCATAACTTCTCAAATTCTTAACTTCAATGTTTCAGATATAGCTCCAGATGTTGTAGATGTAGATATGGATGATCTAGATATAGAATCGCCAAGTCTGTTTGGCGAAGTAAACTCAAGCGGTGAAGAAGCCTGCAAACGGCTCTTCCGTCTCGCCCTCTAATTGGAAGCGCGGTCCAATAGAGGGATAGGTCTACTCCCCAACTACGCCACTGAGACGGGTGAGAGAGACTCCCTAGAAAAGTCGCTCTAGAAAAACAGCCCGACTAGTACGGGCGAACGAGCTCGTACGTAAAACTGAAAACCAAGGATCCCCCGCCTGGGTATCCTAAAGACAGGGTCAACGGAACTGGTCTAAAGTCAGGATCCCAACGAGGCATAAAACACTGCGAGCTCGCGAAAAAACCGAAAAGAGACTGGGATCCTAGACCCGCGCACTTGGCGGCCGCTGCCCTAACTGGGCTTCCTTTCCTCCGCCCAGGTGAGGGTCGCCGCGCCCTCGCACGGTCAAGTGTAAGGAGTCACCATGACCGGCACTATTAATATTAATCATCATTGATTCATCATCTTCTTTTCTTCCTTGACTATAGATCTCTTTTTTTTTGTACAGATCTAATTCTTTTAGTTAACGATCTTGTTGATATTACGGATGTTTACTACTATATCCTTTCACTCGGTTGTTCAATTCTTTCTCAACCTCTTCTATGGTCAACTTAGCGGATTTTTAGGTATCCCATATTAATGAGATCTAATCGGTAGATTATATTAATGAACTAATTGATGTGGATAATTACTCAATATAATCTCCTACTTCCGTAGACTGATTTAACTATATCTAGTGATCTCGTAATTCTATGGATTGATTTAATTATATCTGGGATATTTCTCTAAAAATTTCTGAATTTCTTATATGATGACACCTTATTATTTTATTAATAAGAAATTTGGGCTAATAGCTTCAACATCTTTAAGGATCTTTTGGACTCTATGTACTGCAAAAACATTCTTTAGTGACTAATGCTTCTGATATTTTGGGAATCAGGTTACTATGATTTCCTAGTATTGTGAGGTTAGTTCATGAAATGAATAAAATACATAGGAAGGCTATACAATGTAATTGGGTCCAAGCATCTACAATTGGTTAAGTTGATAAGGTATGAAGATGAGGTTAAGTCCAAGTTACCCAGAGTATAATGTAGTGAATAGCAGGGTACTTGAAGAATAACATATCTGATAAAAAGTTTACTTTTCCGTAGGTCCTTGCAACAGTAGGTGAAATGAGTATTAGTACCTCATAATATGAATTTACGGATCCTTTTTATTATTTATTTTTTTTTTAAGTTTTCATGAATGTATCCTTTTATCAAACAATGGATCTACACAACAAACTGTGAGTTAATTTAAATAATTTCATGAAAATACCCAGATGTTTTGGACAAAATCATGTGCTCAGATTTTATGGTGCATCTAGTCCTTTTATAGACGAGTTCAAGCGAGGGAAATCTGTTGAATATTGCTCAAAACACAAGTTATTGCTTGACTATCACTGATCATAGTGTTCTCATGGAACACCTCTCTTGAATGATTAGTATTCCACCATCTTATTGTATATATATATATATATTTAAAAACTAATAATCTATCATATTACCTACTACTTGTAGTGATTTAATTCAGTCTCCCTTAACTTTATTTCTAAAGTTTCTCTATTGTTATTGCTGGAAAACACTGTTACCCTAACAAAGCTAATTAAAAAGAAAAGGTTTTTATATACTTTTCATGGTTTCAAGCCAAATCTACACATACATACTGATATTGAGATAAACCAACTCAAAAATATTTCCTATTACAGATCTGATTCCCTTTTTCCTTGATTTGATTTTGCATGTACTATGTGTGTGTCCGTAAATTTTTGGTCAGCAAGGATCGAAATTCTTATGATGACAGATTGTATAAAACATTCGTTAAGGGCAACAAAAGAAGGATTTGATGACACATGCTTGGCAGCAAGAAGGAGGGTGAAAGGAAGTGTACCTTGTAGATCTCCAAGAATAGAGATCATAGCAGGAAGAGGCACTTGATTAGAACTGGAATTAGCTCCAGAAATCTTGGGGCTTTACTGTAGCTGGAGCTGTTGTCGTTAGATGTAGCACTTCTCTGTCCGTGAGCAATGATCTATTGCATGCTCTTAATCAGCTGGAGTTAAATTGGGCTTTGGAGGAGCAACGAAATGGGAGATTGGGGAGGAGATAGGGCTCTTCGTTGGATTTAGAAAGCTTCACAGCTTAGGCATTTGGGAATCGGGGCTTGAGATATAAATAAGGGGAGGAAGGTCCTCAAGGTTTGCCAAATGTTAGGAGGTGGAATCACGTGGAAAGGATTTCAGGAGGCCATCTGTTGCTTCCAGCAGACTACAGTAGCAGATATATAAAATAAATAATTATAAAAATCCTTTTTTTTACCAAAACTCTATCAACTTAAAGTTGACCGTATGTGCGCCTCGGGTCTCGGATTTTAACGCATAATATCTCGTTTTGATCGTCTCGAGACGACGATCAATTTGAGTATAATGTTGATATACTTTCGGTCGAGTTTTGAACCCCCGAAATTTTCGGATACGGATTTTGTTTAAGGTTAAATTTTGTGATTTAAAAATATCAAACGACCTCCGATTGACGAACGGTCGATTCCGTTGATTTTGTATCGTCGAATCGGATCTAATGACAGTCTCGATTTGTTTCGCGGTTTCCGAATTTGCGTCGCGGCTTTTCACGGCGCGCGTTACGGAGGGACCGATTTTTGGTCGATTTCGTCCGAACGACTTTTGATTCATGATTAATTGGTCGTTTTAGGTTGTTTAGTATTGACCAACAACGTTTTTGGGTTCATTAGGCCCAAAATCGGACGACTTCGGGTTTGATTGGAAACCGGATGCTACAAATATAAAAACCTCAAAGGGAGTCTCGTCCTCGAGACTCGAGTCAAGGTTAATAGGTATCTTGTTTGGATTTAATATGGTCATAAAAACCTCAAAGGGTTTTGAATCCATAAAAACCTCAAAGAGAAAACAAGCCATATATTTATAATGTGTCTAATTACAAAAGCTTGTTTTGACGATTACATCAGAATAGCTGCGGATATCGTGCCCGCATGTCGGCTTCAGTCTCCCATGTCGCTTCCTTGACGCCGTGTCGGTGTCACAAAACCTTGACCAATGAAATCTCCTTGCTGCGAAGCTTCTTCTCAGCGCGATCAAGTATCCGGACTGGCTTCTCCTCATAAGTCAGATCTGGCTCTACGTCAAGATTCTCGTAACTGATGACGTGCCGAGGGTCGTGGACATATTTCCTCAGATTGGATATGTGGAAAACATCATGAATAGCTGAAAGATGTGGAGGAAGGGCTACTCGATAAGCAACCTTCCCCACTCGAGCAAGAATCTCGAACGGTCCAACATATCGCGGCGCCAACTTGCCACGAACACCGAATCTCTGTACTCCCTTCATGGGAGATACTCGCAAAAATACCCAATCTCCGACCTATAATTTATAGGAATGTCATTAGTATGAGATTAATTTGGACATATATATATTTCAGATGAAGAAGAAATAATTAGATTATCTGGAACTCTAAGTCTCTTCTCCGACGATCGGCATAGCTCTTCTGGCGGCTCTGTGCCGTAAGAAGCCTCCGTCTCACAAGATCAACAGCTCTCGCAGTCTCCTCCAGGAGATCTACGGAATAGAGAGCATGATCACCTACCTCACGCCAACTGAGAGGTGTGAGGCATCTCCGCCCGTATAGGGCTTCGAATGGTGCCATGCCAATACTGGAGTGATAGTTGTTGTTGTACGTGAACTCCACTAACGGCAGATGGTCCTTCCAGGACCCTTTCCACTCCAAAGTGCAAGCACGAAGCAAATCCTCTAGTGTCTGAATGGTGCGCTCACTCTGACCGTCAGTCTGTGGATGATATGCAGAACTCATCTTCAGCTCTGTCTGTAGTGCTGACATGAACTGATGCCAATAATGAGATGTAAATCTCGAATCCCTGTCAGACACCACCTCTCGTGGTATACCATGCAGCCTGATAATGTTCTGCACATAGAGCTTGGCCAATCTGGATGGAGTATAAGTCGTGTGGACAGGTATGAAATGGGCTGACTTGGTCAACCTATCAACAACGACCCATATAGAATCATGGCCACCTGGCGTCTTCGGCAATCCTGTGACAAAATCCATAGAAATGCTCTCCCATTTCCACTCGGGAATGGGGAGAGACTGCAGTAATCCTGGCGGTCTCCTGTGCTCGGCCTTGACCATCTGACAGGTCATGCATCTGCTAACATGTAGCGCCACATCGCGCTTCATTCCATCCCACCAGAAATGTCGACGCAGATCACGGTACATCTTTGTACTGCCTGGATGGATAGATAACCGTGAACTGTGTGCCTCATCGAGAACGTCTCTACGAAGCTGCTCATCATTGGGTACAACGACCCGTCCTGCCTTCCATAAAATAGACTCCATCACAACAAAGTCGTCAAATTCGTCCTTGACGGCGCGCATGTATCTATCATGAATCCAAGGATCGGTCTTCTGGCCCTCAACAATACGATCCCAAAGACTGCTGTATCGTGGAGGCACGACGGTAGAAATGGATGCGCTCTCCTGAGGGTGCCAATCGGTCAAAGCTGCAAGCGTATCCCACGTGTATAGCCAGTTCGCCGTACCATCAGCATGCGCTCTCCTGCTAAGTGCATCAGCCACCACGTTTCCCTTACCGGGATGGTAAGAGATCATGCAATCATAATCCTTCAGCAGCTCGAGCCATCTGCGCTGTCTCATGTTCAACTCCTTTTGATCAAAGATGTACTTTAGGCTCTTGTGATCCGTGAAAATCTCGAAGTTCACCCCATATAGATAGTGGCGCCAGATCTTCAAGGCGAAGACAACTGCCGCCAACTCCAAGTCATGTGTGGGGTAGTTTCGTTCGTGCGGTCTCAACTGTCGTGATGCGTAAGCAATCACCTGTCCTCTCTGCATCAACACTGCTCCCAGACCTTCTCCAGATGCATCTGTGTAAACTGCATAGTCCTGAGTGCCTGAAGGAAGAGCAAGAATAGGTGTTGTAGTCAACCTCTCCTTCAGTGTCTGGAAGGCCTGCTCACATGAATCGTCCCAAATGAATGGAACTCCCTTCTGCGTCAATCGTGTCAATGGACGGGCGATGCGTGAAAATCCGCTGACAAAGCGTCTGTAATAGCCCGCTAATCCGAGGAAGCTCCGAATCTGAGTGACTGTCTTGGGCTGCTCCCAAGACATAACTGCATCTATCTTCGCAGGATCAACTGCAATGCCTGCTCCAGAAATGATATGCCCGAGAAATGAGACCTGGGATAACCAGAACTCACACTTGCTCAACTTGGCATATAGCTTGTACTCCCGTAATGTGTCCAAAACAATCCGTAGATCATTCGCATGATCCCATTCATTCCGTGAATAGATGAGCACATCATCGATGAACACCACTACAAACTTGTCCAAGTATGGACGGAAGGTACGGTTCATCATATCCATGAAAGCCGCAGGTGCATTGGTGAGCCCAAACGGCATCACCACAAACTCGTAGTGTCCATAGCGAGTCCTGAAGGCTGTCTTCGGAATGTCCGACTCGCGAATCCTCAGCTGATGGTAGCCTGAGCGAAGGTCGATCTTCGAGAAAACCGAAGATCCCTGGAGCTGGTCAAACAAATCATCGATACGTGGCAAGGGATAACGGTTCTTCACCGTTCTCTTGTTCAGCTGCCTGTAATCGATGCATAGTCTCATGGATCCATCCTTCTTCTTGACAAATAGAACCGGAGCACCCCAAGGTGAAGTGCTCGGCCTCACGAATCCCAAGTCAAGCAACTCCTGCAACTGCACCTTCAGCTCCCTCAACTCGGCTGGTGCCATGCGATATGGTGCCATAGAGATCGGCTGTGTATCTGGCAACAATGTGATCTCAAACTCGATCTCCCTCTCAGGAGGTAGTCCTGGTAGCTCATCAGGAAATACGTCTGGATATTCAGATACTACTCGTATATCCTGTATCATCGGCTCCTGATCAGACACCTCCCGAACAAAAGCAAGATATGAATCGCAACCCTGGTCAACAAGTCGCTGGGCTCGCAATACTGAAATGTACTCCATGGTGGAGTCATGTATAGTACCCTCAAAGGTGAACTCGGGTATATCAGGAATCCTGAAGACAACCGTCTTCCTAAAGCAATCAACAAGTGCATGATGAGTAGATAGCCAATCCATGCCCAAAATCAAATCGAACTCATCAAGCTGCAGAAGTAGACAATCTGCGATCAACTCATGACCGCCAATCAATACGGGCAAGTGCCTGACTATCAGAGATATGACAAATAACTGGCCACCTGGCCCTCGGATGTGATATGGAGACGATAGCGTCTCTGCAACTCTATCTAAAGAAACAAGCAACCTCGAAGCAAGGAAAGAGTGTGTCGCGCCGGAATCGAATAAAACATGGAAAGGTCGGCCCAAGACTGAGACCATACCTTTCACCACAGTAGCCGCTGAACGTGCCTGCTCCTCAGTAACGGCATGTAACTGTCCCTGCCTGGCTGATGCAGCACTAGAACCTGCCACACTCTGCGTCTGTCTCTGCTGCTGCCGCCTAAAGTTGGAGTTCCTGCCACGGAAACTCCCTGAACGCTGTGCCTGAGGCTGTGACTGTGAAGGCTGTGGCTGAGGCTCACCAGCTACCTGTGGGCACTGTGAGCGATAGTGTCCCCACTCATGACATCGATAGCATCTGACTGGCCTGGTAGGTGGAGTAGCTGTGCCTGTGCTCCGAGCTGGTCCGGCTGGTGGTCGGTCTACTCGCTGCGACCCAGATGGTCGAGCGGACTCTGTACCACGTCCGGCGAGTGCTCCTCCTAGAGTAGTCGATGGAGAAGAGCGAGCACTGCCAGAGAATGTCGAACCTGTAGGTCGAAACCGTCTGTCTGACCTCTGCTGCTGAAACGGTCGACGTATCGGTCCAAAAGATCGTCGCGGTCTAGGTGCTGCTCCAGACAAGCTCCCGAAACGTCTCCCCCTGATGTCCTCGAACTTCTCTGCAGCATCGGTAGCCTCGGAGATAGAAGTGATATGTAAGCCTGCCAGCTTCTCCTGCACCTCCTCTCGCATGCCGCCAATGAACTTCTCCAGATTCTCCTCTGGAAATGCACCAGCTGCTCGTGTATGTCGTGACAGCTCTGTGTATCGGATGAAATAATCTCTGGCGATCATCTGTCCCTGACGAAGCTCGGCAAAAAGTCGGCGCTGGGACTCCTTCCACTTCGCAGAAAAGAAGTGGCCTCGGAACTTCGTCTCGAAATCGTTCCAAGTAGGCTCTCGGCCTAACTCGGACACTACGGCCTCCCACCATCGTTCGGCGAAGTCTGTCTGTCAGCAATCTCGGTCTGCTGGGCCAATATCTGCTCCTGCTGGCCTCTCATAGCAGCTTGCTGCTGCTGAAGATCGGTAAGTGCGCTCAGTATGCGTGCCAGCTGATCAGAAGTATCCTGACCTGGTCGAGATGCCATGGCTCTGCATGAGAACCATAATTAGTCATAAGAATGCCTTAGGCAGATATTTATCATAAATGCTTTTCTCTTTTGGGATATAATATGAAAATTAATGAAATTGGTGACATCTGTGGTTATTGAATATGAATGGCATATTTCCCTTCTCGGACTCACGACAAGTCGGAAGACTGTCGCTATCCGAGAACTTAATGCGATCGGAATTGTAATATTGCGAATGTGCGTATCGGGGTACCACTGCTCTGATACCAAACTGTGAACCCCTCAGGATCCGGGTACCCGTTTACGACAAAATTCGCAATATTTCATTCACATTGATCGCAGAAGTTGTAGGAAAGCAGGGAAAATTTTTCGCGCAAATATGACATTCATTCTCAACACATGACCACAAGTAAAAGAGACAATATGGCACCAAAATTCTTTTCATTAATATTCATATCAGATTACAACATGTACAATGATCTTCCATTTACAACATATATCCCAAAGTGTGATACAAAAGAGATAACATTTACATCATTCTCTGAACAAAAACTGAGGCAAAGTAATTCATACCGTCGGGTATAAACTCTATCTTCTGGAAGCATGTATCTCTACTGAGCTGCAGGCTGTTTGCCTGCCAAACACAATAGGAAAGAAGAGGCGTCAGCCATTGCTGGTACCTCCTAAAAACTTATAAAAATAACTGGACATATAATATGTACAAAAGCAAGCAAGTAAAAAGGTGGTACCAGTAAAATCTACGTCTACTTGCGTAAGTAAAAAAAAGTTTGTTTGTAATGCGTTTCTAATGATTTCCCCAGAACCCGGCATTTCCCATATGTAACATATTTATATAGCAGTTGTATAATCATAAGTGTATGAGTGTGAATGCATCTATCAATTTCTTCAGAGATCATGTTGGTGAGTGAAAAACGGAAAAGTTGAGATTGTAGAGATCTATTAATTTATTTAAATTCTTGGGTAGAGAGAATGGTCTTTTGATCATAACTTCTCAAATTCTTAACTTCAATGTTTCAGATATAGCTCCAGATGTTGTAGATGTAGATATGGATGATCTAGATATAGAATCGCCAAGTCTGTTTGGCGAAGTAAACTCAAGCGGTGAAGAAGCCTGCAAACGGCTCTTCCGTCTCGCCCTCTAATTGGAAGCGCGGTCCAATAGAGGGATAGGTCTACTCCCCAACTACGCCACTGAGACGGGTGAGAGAGACTCCCTAGAAAAGTCGCTCTAGAAAAACAGCCCGACTAGTACGGGCGAACGAGCTCGTACGTAAAACTGAAAACCAAGGATCCCCCGCCTGGGTATCCTAAAGACAGGGTCAACGGAACTGGTCTAAAGTCAGGATCCCAACGAGGCATAAAACACTGCGAGCTCGCGAAAAAACCGAAAAGAGACTGGGATCCTAGACCCGCGCACTTGGCGGCCGCTGCCCTAACTGGGCTTCCTTTCCTCCGCCCAGGTGAGGGTCACCGCGCCCTCGCACGGTCAAGTGTAAGGAGTCACCATGACCGGCACTATTAATATTAATCATCATTGATTCATCATCTTCTTTTCTTCCTTGACTATAGATCTCTTTTTTTTTGTACAGATCTAATTCTTTTAGTTAACGATCTTGTTGATATTACGGATGTTTACTACTATATCCTTTCACTCGGTTGTTCAATTCTTTCTCAACCTCTTCTATGGTCAACTTAGCGGATTTTTAGGTATCCCATATTAATGAGATCTAATCGGTAGATTATATTAATGAACTAATTGATGTGGATAATTACTCAATATAATCTCCTACTTCCGTAGACTGATTTAACTATATCTAGTGATCTCGTAATTCTATGGATTGATTTAATTATATCTGGGATATTTCTCTAATAATTTCTGAATTTCTTATATGATGACACCTTATTATTTTATTAATAAGAAATTTGGGCTAATAGCTTCAACATCTTTAAGGATCTTTTGGACTCTATGTACTGCAAAAACATTCTTTAGTGACTAATGCTTCTGATATTTTGGGAATCAGGTTACTATGATTTCCTAGTATTGTGAGGTTAGTTCATGAAATGAATAAAATACATAGGAAGGCTATACAATGTAATTGGGTCCAAGCATCTACAATTGGTTAAGTTGATAAGGTATGAAGATGAGGTTAAGTCCAAGTTACCCAGAGTATAATGTAGTGAATAGCAGGGTACTTGAAGAATAACATATCTGATAAAAAGTTTACTTTTCCGTAGGTCCTTGCAACAGTAGGTGAAATGAGTATTAGTACCTCATAATATGAATTTACGGATCCTTTTTATTATTTATTTTTTTTTAAGTTTTCATGAATGTATCCTTTTATCAAACAATGGATCTACACAACAAACTGTGAGTTAATTTAAATAATTTCATGAAAATACCCAGATGTTTTGGACAAAATCATGTGCTCAGATTTTATGGTGCATCTAGTCCTTTTATAGACGAGTTCAAGCGAGGGAAATCTGTTGAATATTGCTCAAAACACAAGTTATTGCTTGACTATCACTGATCATAGTGTTCTCATGGAACACCTCTCTTGAATGATTAGTATTCCACCATCTTATTGTATATATATATATATTTAAAAACTAATAATCTATCATATTACCTACTACTTGTAGTGATTTAATTCAGTCTCCCTTAACTTTATTTCTAAAGTTTCTCTATTGTTATTGCTGGAAAACACTGTTACCCTAACAAAGCTAATTAAAAAGAAAAGGTTTTTATATACTTTTCATGGTTTCAAGCCAAATCTACACATACATACTGATATTGAGATAAACCAACTCAAAAATATTTCCTATTACAGATCTGATTCCCTTTTTCCTTGATTTGATTTTGCATGTACTATGTGTGTGTCCGTAAATTTTTGGTCAGCAAGGATCGAAATTCTTATGATGACAGATTGTATAAAACATTCGTTAAGGGCAACAAAAGAAGGATTTGATGACACATGCTTGGCAGCAAGAAGGAGGGTGAAAGGAAGTGTACCTTGTAGATCTCCAAGAATAGAGATCATAGCAGGAAGAGGCACTTGATTAGAACTGGAATTAGCTCCAGAAATCTTGGGGCTTTACTGTAGCTGGAGCTGTTGTCGTTAGATGTAGCACTTCTCTGTCCGTGAGCAATGATCTATTGCATGCTCTTAATCAGCTGGAGTTAAATTGGGCTTTGGAGGAGCAACGAAATGGGAGATTGGGGAGGAGATAGGGCTCTTCGTTGGATTTAGAAAGCTTCACAGCTTAGGCATTTGGGAATCGGGGCTTGAGATATAAATAAGGGGAGGAAGGTCCTCAAGGTTTGCCAAATGTTAGGAGGTGGAATCACGTGGAAAGGATTTCAGGAGGCCATCTGTTGCTTCCAGCAGACTACAGTAGCAGATATATAAAATAAATAATTATAAAAATCCTTTTTTTTTACCAAAACTCTATCAACTTAAAGTTGACCGTATGTGCGCCTCGGGTCTCGGATTTTAACGCATAATATCTCGTTTTGATCGTCTCGAGACGACGATCAATTTGAGTATAATGTTGATATACTTTCGGTCGAGTTTTGAACCCCCGAAATTTTCGGATACGGATTTTGTTTAAGGTTAAATTTTGTGATTTAAAAATATCAAACGACCTCCGATTGACGAACGGTCGATTCCGTTGATTTTGTATCGTCGAATCGGATCTAATGACGGTCTCGATTTGTTTCGCGGTTTCCGAATTTGCGTCGCGGCTTTTCACGGCGCGCGTTACGGAGGGACCGATTTTTGGTCGATTTCGTCCGAACGACTTTTGATTCATGATTAATTGGTCGTTTTAGGTTGTTTAGTATTGACCAACAACGTTTTTGGGTTCATTAGGCCCAAAATCGGACGACTTCGGGTTTGATTGGAAACCGGATGCTACAAACACCAAGATAAGGGAGAGGAAGCTCCCCAGGCACAGAACCCAGCAGTCGGCCACAAGCCTCCGCCTCCGAAGGCGACATGCCGAACGGCACGACGATGCTTTTGGCAGTGTTAATCGACATCCCGGAAAGCTCACAGAAGATATCAAGAGTATAAGCCATTCCCGCCACCTCATCCGGACCCCCTTCAATGAAGCAAATCGTATCGTCCGCGAACTGTATTAAAGGCACACAAAACTCCCCCTTGTGGAATCCATTAGTAAGGCCCGCATCAATGACGCGGTCAACCATACGCGCCAACACATCAGAGGCTAAGACGAAAAGAAGTGGTGCCAGGGGGCAACCCTGACGCACCCCCCTGCGAGGCTGAAACGAACCACCAGCCGGCCGACCATTAATTAAAACAGAGAGCGAGATCGTGGAGACACATCTGCGCATCCAAGCAATCCACAGATTAGGGAAGCCCCGCCTACGCAAGGCGGACCAGAGGAAGCGCCAATCTATGGAATCATAGGCCTTGGCAAAATCAATTTTCCACAGGACCCCCTTCCTTTTCTCCTTCTTCCAATCAGCTACCATTTCCGAGGCGACGACAATGCAGTCCGCGATATGTCTCCCCTTAATGAACGCCCCTTGAACATGAGAGATAATGCCATCCAAGATCCGAGACAGTAGAATGGCCAAAGTTTTGGCCACAATTAGATATATACCATTGGATACGGCAATAGGCCTAAAATCGTCAAAGCGCATAGCAGGGCTTTTTTGTGGAATAAGCACAATATTTGCCCGATTGATACGGTCGAAACCGAGGTTACCAGCACAAAACTCCGAGACGACGTCGAAGACGTCCCCCGATACCGTCTCCCAGAAGTCCCGATAAAAGGCGACAGAAAAACCGTCAGGCCTCGGGGAAGAGTCCATATTTAGGGCCCAGACAGCAGCTTTAATCTCGTCCAAAGAGATAGGACGAATAAGGAACGCAGAATCCTCGTCCGAAATAGAGGGAGCACCAATCCGAAGCCAACGCCACCGCCGTGAAGGGAGAGCAGAAGAGATACGTCTGAAGTGATCAACAATGGCGTTCCCCATCTCCCTATCCCCCGTGAAGATCGCGTCATTGATAGAGAGGGACCGCATAAAATTACAACGTCTCCGATTGCTAGCCACCCTGTGAAAGAAAGCCGTGTTCGCATCGCCTTCTTTAATCCATTTTCCCCGTGAGCGTTGGCGCCACTCAACGGTTCTCTTCTTATCCTCCTCTTGCACCCGAGCAAGGGCACAAGTGCGAGCCCGAAGCTCGTCAACAGAAAGTTCACGCTCGTTTTCCGCGGAATCAAGTTGCATGATAATGTCCTCCGCCTCGGCGCGAGCCGCACGCCGCGCATGTCTGGTAGAAATTTTGAAGTCAGCGAGGACCCTCCGTAGTGAAGCAAGTTTCTGATTAAGTTTAGAAGCCGCCGAGCCCGAGACCAGGACCTGGGTCCAATGATTCTGAACGATAATTTTGAAGTTAGGTTCCAACAGCCAAGATTTTTCATAGCGGAATACCCCCCGAGGGTTAATGCCATCGCCAGAGTCCCAAATAATAGGAGAATGATCCGAGAAGGATCGGGGGCGAGAGCCAACAGAGCAAAGGGGGAAGGAGTCCATAGCCAAGCCATTAGCCAAAAAGCGGTCAATCCGAGAGCGAGAGGAATTGTTTCTCCAAGTGTAAGAGACATCGTTCGGGACCAAGTTAACAAGTGCCATCTCATCAAGCGCGTCCAAAAATTCTTGCGAACCAGGGTCGCGGCCTCCCCTCCCGCGAGGCCGGTCGGAAGAGTGAATGGTGACATTGAAGTCACCCCCCGGAATCCAAGGCATCCCCGAGAAATAGCTAGCAGCCTCACGCATATCATCCCATAATTCCCGCCGTAAGATATGGCACGTAGGCGCGTATATGCATGAAAATACCATCATCGCGGAAGAGTCTATTCTTTCCAACGCAACCGAAATCATGTGTCGACCCGCAAGCATGGAGCTAAATGAGAAAGATCGAGATCGCCACGTCACAAGGAAATCCCCAGCGGATCCAACCGCATTAACCGCACGGAATTCATCAAAGGGACCAACACCAAATGATCGCCACGTATAGTCGTCAATAGCAGCCAATTTTGTTTCTTGGATAAACGCAACGTCACAACACCATTCTGTGAGACGCGAGCTCAGGGATCGACGTTTGACCGAGTCCCCGAGGCCTCGGACATTCCATGAAAGAAGCTTCATTAATAGACACTAGAATAAACGCCCCCAAAAAAACGCGGATGCACCAAGAAGGAGCCACCAGTCAGCAACCGCCGGAGTTCGGCCCAGGTCAGCCTTCGGGCCTCCCTCGCGACCGCCAAGATCACGAACACCTGCAGCCTCAGCCACGGCTTCCCGCATAGTAGCGCAAGATTGAACCACATTAGCCGCACGGATAGAAGGAGTGCGCATGCTGTATGTCGATCCGAAGCGTCTGAAAGAAGAGTCCATCCCTGCACCTGAAAGGGGAGATCCCGTAGGCCGACGGGAGAAGGCCTCAATAAGGATAGGCGAAGTTCGCACCGGAGTCGCGGAGACCAGAGTAGGGTTATCAGCCAAGCGTAGAGCCTCAACTTGAATAACAAACGAGTCGGGCAAAGTTTGAATATTGTTATAAATGGGCCTCGGCCACGAACCGCAATGTCCCATCGCATCTCCCCGCGTGATGGGAAGATCCGCTAAAAAACCTGAATAGGCAACCCGCATAGCTGGGGCAGATCCGAACCGAGGGAAATGAGAGGGTGAATCGACCTCGGGAACCACCACGATAGGGAGTTCAGAAGATACATGCGAAAGATGCGGGACCTGAAAGGGCGTCTCGAAGCATCCCAAAACGTCATGCGTGCATGGCAAGTCCTCGGAATAAACCACAGAGCGTTCCACGTGGCACGACGAAGACGAAGCGTCACGCTCCACGTGAGGTTGCGGAATCGAAGCGTCGGCCTCCCGACCCGACCCGACGACGACCGGCGAAGAATGGAGAGTAGGGGCGACGGCCAACTCCGGCGAAGCGTAAACCGACGAAGAAGGTGGAATAATAGATAACTCGGGCTTGAACCTCCATCGGCCAATCTTGAGAGACCCAAAGAACGTCCGCCCAGTCGCCTCGCTGAGGAATCCCGAACTGCATTCAAAGAGCACCGAAGTAGACTTCCAGTCGGCCTTCGGAGTGAGGCCATCGTCGAAGATGGAAAGAACAGATCCCCAGCGGCGAAACGCCTTGTTGAGCATAGGAAGAGATCTAGAGAGGAAGGGAACGCCTGTAATAGAGGCCATGCAGACCTCGGTTGAAGAAGAAGCACCATCAGCCACCCGAAGGGGTCTCCAAAAAACATCATCGTTAGAGCCCTTAGCCAGCAAGCAATCCCGAAGCTGAAGTGAAAGACCTCGCACGCAGCAGTGAGACTGATCCAGCAAACAGAAGTCCCCAAGGAACAAAGGGCCCAGAGTATCTTGAACATGCGTCTTCACCATCTCCCATACAACGTCAGGGCGACATGCAACCCCAATAAGCACCGAGCGAGAAGAACCGAGGCCCTCCTCCAAACCCAACGAAGACGGGAGAGAGATATCCGGCGTCGAGCCACCCCCTTGTGCCGAAGTAGTTGCACCAACCATAGGTCCCCCTTGCGCAGACGAAGAAGCACCAAACACAGAGCCACCCTCCGCGGACTCCCCAGGGAGATGAGAGGGCTTAAGGTTAACCAGAGAGACCTTAGACGGGGGTTGAGAACGAGGAGCAACGACCTGTGCGTACGAAGGAGCTGGGACCGCCCGCCACGCGGAGTGACCGTGACGAGGGCCATGCACCGAACGTACCGAGAATGAAGAGTGAAGCATCCCAGTCTGCGTCGAGCGTCGTTGACGAACCCACCTGCACGAGGCACGCCGGTGCCCCGTATCCCCGCATGCAAAGCAACGAGGAAGGGGACATCGAGAAGCGAGATGTCCCCTTTCCCCACACCGGAAGCAGTGCATGCCTGCCTTCTTGTGAGAAACCGCCGTCCATTCGCCCTCCGCCGTCTCAGCACCCTCGTCGCTGAAGACGACTCCCTTTCCTTTCGCATCCCCAACCATTTGCTTCGAACCATCAGCGAAGCCTCCTTGTATCTGTGACGCGCCCCGGAGAATCTCGTGAGAGACCCTCGCATCATCCTCCCTTGCACTTCCAACGATCGCCCTTGACCTCGCACCGCTCGCACCGCTCACGCTCCCTCTCGCAGTCGCCATCCCCTGCCGCATTTCACTGCCTCCGTCGAGTTAGCCAGTTCATGGAGCAACCTAGGCAGATTCATATGGATGCAGTCTGTATGATCTTAAGATATCTGAAATCTTCTCCAGTTGTAGGTCTACTTTTCAGAAGAGACACGCCCCTCTCGGTTACTGGATGTGCAGACGCAGATTATGCTGGGTGTCCCAAGGATAGGAAGTCCACTTCAGGCTTCACTGTGTTCATTGGTAGCTCGTTGGTTTCATGGAAGAGTAAGAAACATACTGTAGTTGCTCGATCCAGCGTTGGATCAGAGTATAGGCTATGGCCCAAGGGAGCACAGAAATGATGTGGGTCAAGTCCGTTCCGACTGACCTTACAATTGAGGTGCCTCTTCCAATGCACCTCAAATGTGATAATCAAGCAGCTCTATTCATAGCTAATAATCCAGCCTTCCATGAGAGGACAAAGCACGTCGAAGTTGATTGTCATTATACCTGTGACTTGATTCAAAAAGGGTTTATTTTCACCTCCCATGTTGCTTCAGGTGATCAGATTGCAGACATATTTACCAAGGCTCTCGCGAGGGGTCCTTTTCACCGTTGTTGTTCCAAGCTGAGCTTGATAGACATATATGCTCCAGCTTGAGGGGGAGTGTTGAGAGAATTCTATATCTTCATATTTTTTATATTTCTCTAGTTTTTCCATCTTCTTTATATAATTTCTCCCTAGAGCCTTTCTCCTATATAAGAGGGTTGTAGGGTTACATGGAATACAACTTTTCTTTTCTCACTTTCAACACTGTGCATCAGTTATTTTCTCCACTTTTTGTTGGCTCATTTCTCTATATTTAATCAGCCGACCCTACTTATAGTGGGAAAAGTCTTTGTTGTTGTTGTTGTTGTTGTGATTTCTCTCTATTTTCTCACATTTGTTGGGTTGTACGTGCTATGTCAATTTCAAGGTTAGAGCTGCACCGTTATGATCACCTTGGTGCTTTTCATTTCTAGTAGAGACTACCTTATACCCCACCTGCAACGACTATTATGGTGGTCAGTAATGGTGAGGATGTGCTTCTAGTGTGGCCAAGTAGGTTTTGAGTGTCTAGCGCATCAGTTAACAAGCATGAATTAAGCTAAAAAATTGCTTAAGATACCTGTAATACACCAAAAGGATGTTGGACGTGTCCCTTAATGAAAGTAAGTTAAGGATTTTTTATGCAGATGCTTTTATAATCTTTTGACTACACATGTGTAATATACATATGTAGCCTTGTAAGAATCCTGTCATATTACACAATTTCCATTGCTAGTTTCTCATCACCAACACTGTTAAGGTCCACATTTTCTCCAATAAAAGATATGCTTTATTCAAAAAATACACCAAACTTTGCTATGGATAACCGACCCACCACCACCACCAACAACAACAACAAAAAAACTCCGCACCTCACATGTAGCTATATTTCCCCTTTGACCATTGTTAGTCCATGAAGATGAGGAGCACCTATTTTAAGAGGAATATTACTTATCTCTTCGGGAGTACATAGGTATTTTCATTTTATTTTTTGTACACCCCTTTCTATATAAAGAGGACTACGACTTTTTGTTCATACTTCATATACTGACATTGTATTCTATGTAATATTAAAGCAATGACCCTAGGCCGGTGCTTCTACCTCCTTGCCCCAACTCTTTCATCTTCTCACCAAAAACTCTACATGGCAGCCTCTGCAATCCCCGTGCGGTGGCCCCATGCCACTTCAATGTAGGCGGTCACATTCCGCATCAGCAACCCATTGCAACTTAGATTATGATTTAGACGTTAGATCCCATCTGCATATATCTTTTTGTGGTTATATCATAGGATATGTTCGGAGGTCTGGAATCCGAGATGACATCACCATCAATTGATAAATGTAGCACAAGAAACCTATTATATGGTCAAATCATCAATTTGGATAAGACCAACTACGTTTGATGGTGACTGATCTTCCTGATGGTGGTAAGAGGACACATGAAGCTTCATATACACATGGAGCCATAGTTGGAGTTGACGACTGTCAACTATGCTATATGGGATGACGACAATGCCATGGTTTGCGTCTGACTTTTGTGTGATTTCTTTCCTCGGATTGAAGATGGGATGATCCATTATTAGACAGTGTAGGAGTTTTAGAACAATGTGAAGGAGTCCTGTTTTCAAGTGAAGAATGTGGGTCATATCTTCCAAACATATCATGAGTTGATGCATCTTAGATGGGAAGAGAATCTTGCACAATACTACTCGCAATTGAAGACACTGAACAAGAAGTATTATACTCTGCGACATGTCTGCACGTGTGAGATGTAGAAGGCAGCTTAGAGAAATCTGGTTGACATCTTAGATTGATTGGGTCTCACTTCTTAGCCTAGGATCAGATGATGGCAAATAGCACGCAACCCAGTGTAGAGAAGGTATAACAATGCTCAATCGCTTGAGTTTCCCAGCACCTGGAGGCCCAGAGTCCTATGTTACTACATGTACGATTCCAGCTAAACGAGAATAAGGTGTCTCGGGAGGTTGTGGTAGAGGCCATGACATATCTATTACTGGATCAGTTTGTCCCACCATTGGGCAGGTCAGTTCATTGATTCAATCAAAAGAGGTAAACTCGATTATACTTTGTGTCAGGATGTCACATTGAGAAGACTCGTTGGACCAAACATGATAAGCTCCATAATGCATGCATGGCTACCACTGATTGAGTTGGCCCAGAGACTGTGACTCACACTTGTACTGATCTGAATGATATGAACACACACATTTCTCTGACACATGTTATATATTCTAATAAGCCGAGACTGCATCAGCAACCACCATCGCATCCTTTCAATGTTCATGTTGGGTATACAAGCACTTTCTGCTGTCTTTGTTGATTATGAGTAGTTAATCGATTCATGTACATTGTGCCACCTCTGTGGAGACATGAGACATTTTGACTGTGTTTGATAGATTCCTCCCGGAAAGCCAGTTCAAGCGGTATATGGTTGGCTTTCCCTTGTAATAGATATAGGGAGATAGATCGCAATCACTCCCACTTACCTGACATGCTCATTGTGCTGGATTTTCCTATTAGCTTGTTCGCTCTTAGATTTGCAAAGCTATCCACTATTCATTCATTTTTGATGTCTCTTTTGAGCTTTCAGAGCAGTATGACGGGAAGACAATTGGTCAGAGCCGAAGATTAGGGGTCTACCATCTCCTGCAATCACCACTTGTTGCTTCCACAACTATATCTTATGCTTTCATGTAGCACTAATACACACTTTCGTCAGCAAATTCTGACATCTTCTACCGCAGTTATCCCCTCCTACTGCGTCGGAGTATAAGACGTGCTACTTGAGAAAATATCATCGCAATTCTTTTCTACTATCTGAGCTAAACTTCCTTCTTTTGTTTTTGATCTCATTCAAATGGATGTTTGGTGTCCGAGTTAGCTCCCATATTGTTTGGATCATAAATACTATTTAGCCACGGTGGATGATTTTCCCCGTTTATGTTGTCTTGCTTTTGAAAAAAATTTTGATGTTTATCCAAAAATGAATTAAATTTTTTTATGAAAGATGCATTTTATTGCTATTGTAAAAGTTGCCAGATCTATAATGCCCAAGCATTTGTCTCATCTCAGTTAGCGATTTTTACAATTTTCTTGGCATTGTTCATTAGACGTCTTGTGTTCATACTTCCACAATGTAACTATGTAGTTGAATACAAGCATCGTCATATTCTCGATGTTATCAGGACCTTACTTATTTAGGCAAATGATTGTCATCATATTGCGGTGATGTCGTACTTATAACTTTTGAGATATATGTATCTCACATTATCATTTTTGTTATTTCTATTTTCTTTATGTACCTCTCATGTAAATAATCCAGGGCTTTTCTCCATATGAGAGAGTTCTAGGTTCTCATATATTTCATTCTCTTCTTTTCTCCTAACATAGTATCGAAGCAACGGTCCTAGACTGGAGTTCTTGTATCCCACCAACCCTCTCGTTGCCGTCGGTACCCCCACGCGCGTAGCCCAGCCCCGCGCGTGCCGCCCAGGGGCTCCACGCATTCAGCCCCAGGGGGGTTTCCTTGCCATCCAGGGGTTGCCGCGCAGCAGCCCGTCGACCAGCGGCAGCCACCGTGATTGGACCGACCATTCCCAGCACCGGTTCGGCCCCACCCTCATGTTCTTGCTGCAGTTTGGTCGTTTCTGCAGGCCGATACGGTCTGATTTTGGTCGGATTCCATGATTTTTCACATATAAATCACGTCTTCCGACTCTAAACCACAACAAAAAGTAGTGAGGATGATTGTATGAGTTTACAGATACAACCAATCCTCCATATGATTGTGTATACTCACTTAAATCAGTTTACTCAGTTTGTTCCATGTTTCGGCATTCTTATTACAATGTCAGAGAACAAGGGTGACATTTTTTCGTCCGGTGTCTTTAAGGGCCCGGCTGTCATCGTGAAGATGGATGGGACCAACTACGAGTTGTGGTCCATGCAGTTTCGCACCCTTATGCAGTGTCATAACAAGGGGCATATTTTGACGGATTCAGAGCAGATGGACAAGACTGGGGCTAATGCTTCTTGGAAGCAAGACGAGGCCTATGCTCGCATTTGGCTCTTCGGGACACTCACCACGGAGATTGCCAACGACATTGTGAATCAACCCACAACAAAGGTTATGTGGGACATCTTAGCAGACATATATGGCCAGGAAAAGAATGAGAGCAAGATTCTTCAACTGTAATATGATATTTTTTCGACCAAGCAGAATGGTCGACCACTTATTGCCCACTTCTTACACCTTAGAGGCATGTTTGAGCGGTTGTACAGCTTCATGCCTATTACTACCAGCACTGAGCAACAACAGGAATATCGGAATGACACTTTGATAGGAGTCTTTTTGTCATATCTTGACTCTGAGTATGATGTAGCACGTACTCAACTACTGACTGGAGAGACGATACCTCCAATGGAAGAGGTCTACAAGAGATTGAGTAGGATCACTACATCATCTGCTACTACGGCTCAGACTCCCTCTGCTATGGCGAATTCTCATGGCAGAGGGGGACTTCACAGTTTCACAGGCGTGGACCTCGTGGTCGAGGAGTAGGACGTCAATGCGGCCCATGTTCACATTGCCACCGTCCCGGTCATTCAGGGGAGACATGCTATCTAAAGCATGGATATCTTGCGTCCGCCCGTATTGCTGAGCAGACCGAGCCTACTTCTTCCGCTGCGCGTGATGCGCGCTTTGATGATATTGTTTCCAGATTACGAGAGATGATGACCACTCCTACCACTTCAGCTGCAGGGTCTTCAGATGTAGTAGCTATTGCCAGAGTTTCGTCTAGTTCATCAGGTATTGCTTATGCACTTACTAGTTGTAGCAGTTCAGATTTGGCTGATTGGATTATGGACTCTGGAGCATCACATCATATGTGTGGCGATCGGGCATAGTTCAGTTCTTACATGTCTATCTTGCCCAGTAGATCCGTGGTGATTGATAATCGGGTCCATCTACCCATTGTTGGTCAGAAGGAGATTATTCTAGCTCCTTATATGGGTCTACAGAATGTTTTATATGCTCCAGACTTTCAGATGAATCTTTTGTCTATTAGTCAAATTACGAAAGATTTACATTATGGGATTTTTTTTAAATAATTATTAAAAAATTCATAATTAATTAAATAAGCATCAAGGAAAAAAATTAAAAAAATAGGCATCAATCGGCACCTGAGGTGCCGATTTGGGGCGCCCCCTCCAAAACAGGTGCCGATTAAAAAATCCCATCCGTCAATAGACAAAACAGGTCGACAAAATCTGAACGCTCTACGACACGCTGCAAATGCTACAAACACTCTCTGAAAATGTATAGTGCTGGCGGTTTGGCCTTCTACTGTCTTGAACCACGTATATGTGCCAGGGTTATGTCTTTCTAAAGCACGAATGAATCTCCGGAGATCACGATATGATTCAACCTCATTTCCATAAACTATATCCATTGCACGACGTCTAGCATTCCAAGCTGTCATGTAGTTGATTTCAGTTTTCAACTCGTCCTTTATCTTGTACATTATCGCTCCTGGGGTCATACTAACTTTTGCTTTAAAGGAAGATAAAATATACTGCGCTACAAAAATAGAGGTGCATTGACGATGTTTTACTAAAAGGACAGGATTTCTGCATGTGTGCTTCCCCCTATATCCTGAAACGTGCCAATCTCCTCGCGATTTTCTTTCTGATGCATGTAAACGCCACCCACAATCATCATAAGTACAAACGACCGTGAAAATATTCTTGTTTGATGCCTTGGGTTTGTATTGCACATGATTTTCCATGCTCCACTTCTGTAAATCGTATTGCAGATCTCTTTTCGACTTATAACTCCTACCTAACCAATAATTTAATCCGGAATCATCGGTGGATTCTGATTGACTCTCTACAAATACTACATCTTCTGCTTCTGCGATTTCATGATCAAAAACGTTCGGCAACTCCTCCATCGGTTCTTCTTTAGCATCATCGTTATTAGCAGAATATGAGTTCCCCCTATCCTCATCACCTAGGGATAGAACTAGCGAACCATAACCAAAATCATGACAGGTATTACCACCAATATTTTCTTCTAATGTTTGAGTATCATTTTCTGGCTCGTCGTTTTCAGACTCCTCATTTTCATCTAATGTTTGAGTCTCATTTTCTGACTCATCGAATCCTCATTTTCTTCAGATATTTCTGTCACTAAGTCATCTTCTACATTTACTTGTGATGGCCCTTCGATATCCTCAAACATGGTCTCATTTGTTGGCCTGATTTATTTAAATTTTTTGTCAGTTTAAATATAAATGGTGAAAATGTTATATAATTTGAATGTGAATAATTTTACCTCGAAGATGACGGCATATTTTCCATATTAAAGGGAGTAGCTTGTACGAAAAGATGGATAAATCTCACATCGACGATTGAACTCAACATTGCTAATGTTGATTCATCATCGTCAATCGGTACTGCAAAGAAAGTTGATCCCTCATACAACCACTTACAAGTTAATGTAAGTATATACTTGTCGAGCGGGAGATCAGTGACTTCGGAAACTCGAGACAGTAAGCCAATGTAAGTTAATTGGCATGGTAATGTAACCATCCGTTTCTTGCCCCCCAATATATTCTACGTGGTCATCAGAGACATCAATCGATCCTCCCCAATATATTAATACATGAGCGGTGTTGGAGGCCATCTATACGAATAAAATAATGATTTAATTAGTTTAATTACACAAAATAATTACTTAATAATCGGATGTAACAATTACTTTAATTAACATTTCAGTCGGATGTTATCTTTAATAATCAATAATTCAATTGATATACTAATCACTCAGAAATGGAATCCAAAAGTCCGGTCTTGGGGGCTCATCGGTGCTCACCACAGTGAGTCCTGCCAGCGCTGTATAGAGACCCTCTCGGCGCTCGATTCCAAATCTAAATGACAGTAATTTTAACATGAATATGTGCACTTTTAAATCTAAATAAATGAAATGCTAATGTAATGTGTAATGTCCCCTATTTAATTAATTTCAATTTTTTTAATAATTATTACAAAAATCTCATAATAAAATGTCAACTGTCCTTAACTAATTTCAAATTTTTTAATTATTATTACAAAAATCTCCTAATAAAATGTCTACTATCCCCTACTTAATTAATTTCGATTTAAATAACTATTACAAAAATCTCTTCATAAAATGTATAATGTGAGTGACATTAAAAAAATCATATTACATTTACAATTATTATTTTCCAACATCATTAGATTACTTCATAGACAAATGATTTACCATTAAAAATAAACAATAATTTTTTTGAAATATGTTTTAACTAAGCATCAATTTTGCACAACTAATTGCTTGTTAAATTTAATAAAAAATCTTGAATAAAATTACCTGAAAGATGCGTGTCTTCTACAAGAAATGTTATCCAAAAGTTAATAATATAGCGTCCTCACTGATATAGCGTCCTCACTGATAAAACCCTGCAAAAAACGCAGAACAAAATCTACAAACAAAAATATCTTATTCTTACTTGAATAAGATTAGTCGATCGAGAGCAGCAATCGCACTTCAGAATACAGAATCAGAGAACCAGAGAGAATGAATGGGGAGATGATGATGAAGGAGAAGGAGAGGGGGAAATTGTGAGGAGGATGGAATGAGGGGGGGGCCTTATATATAAGAAATGGGGAGGAGGGGACCGTTGGCAAATTTCCAACGGCCCTCTCCCAAATCGGCACCTCAGGTGCCGATTTGGGCGATAGCCGTTGGCGCGCCTCCCAAATCGGCACCTGAGGTGCCGATTTGGAGAGGAGCCCAACGGGTATCGCCCAAATCGGCACCTGAGGTGCCGATTTGGAGGGGGCGCCCCAAATCGGCACCTCAGGTGCCGATAGGTACCTATTTTTTTAATTTTTCCCCCTTGATGCTTATTTAATTAATTACGATTTTTTTAATAATTATTTAAAAAAAATCCCGTCGTGCCATATTTGATCCCTCTTCTCTTTTGTTTCAGGACATACTCACGGGTAGGGTGATTGGATGTGACCGTGAGCAGACAAGACTGTACAAGCTTGTCCAACCACCGTATGCTGTGGCTACTACTATTCCTTCAGGATCTGTTTCTCCTTTCATGTGGGATCTTCGCTTTGGACATCTTCCTCTACAGAGTTGTGTCATGTTCTACCTCATATCTCTACTTGTGCTACCTTGGACTATGAAGCCTGTCAGCTTGGGAAGCACCATCGTTCTTCTTTTTCGAGTCATCAGAGTCGTCATAGTAGTCAGTCATTTGAGTTGTTTCATTTTGATATATGGGGTCCTAATCGTGTTCCCAATCACCAGAGACACCATTTTTATATGGTTGTTGTGGATGACTTTTCTAGATTATCTTGGGTGTTCTTGTTGAAACATAAGTCTGAAGCAGGTGCTATCATTAAATCTTTTCTTATTGAAGTTAAGAATATTTTTTTTGCTTATGTGAAATTTATTCATACCGACAATGCCTTGGAGTTTTCCACCTTACATCTATCTGAATTTCTTCTATCTCTTGGTATTGTTCATCAGACATCTTGTGCTTATACTTCACAGCAGAATGGTATTGTTGAATGCAAACACCGTCATCTTCTGGATGTCACGAGGACACTTTTGATTCAGAGTCGTGCTCCTCATTCATTCTGGGGTGATGTGTTTCTCACTGCTTGCTACTTGGCAAATCGCATGCCGTCCACTATTCTTGGTGAAAAGGTTCCCTTCTTGATTGCGTTTCCCGAGAAGAATCTATTCTCCCTTACTCCCAGGGTTTTTGGGTCTGTGGTTTTTGTCCACAATTTCACTTCCGGTCGTGATAAGCTCTCACCTAGAGTTGTCAAATGTGTCTATGTTGGTTATTCTCGTACCCATAAAGGGTATAGATGTTTGGATCCTATAGGAAGAAAATATTATGTTAGTGTTGATGTCACATTCTTTGCGTCTATTATGTATTTTCTCCTACATGTAACATGTTGTCTAATGTTGATTCTGGTGAGGATGTTGTTCCTCCATCTCCGTTATCTCCACCATATGCACCTCATGTTGAGTCTCAGTCATCTCCACCTCCACTGCCTACACCATCTCCACCTCCGCCTACCCTGATGCAGTTTCTACCACGGTTTTACATTCGCAGGTCTTCTGCTCGCTCCTCTGCTCACATACCTTTCCCATCATCCAACATGCCTCAAGTATGTAATGAACACATTGTTTCTACCGATGGCACTAGAGATTTGAATGTTCCATAGGATATTGCACAGGATGAGGTGATACCAGAGAACAAAGAGTAACATGGAAAAAGATAAAGAATAATAAAGAACAGCGGGATTTTACGTGGAACCCTACTCCGTGAGGAGCGGGATGAAACCACGGGAGAAGCCCTCTAAGGGGCGGATATTCTATTGAACTTTCTCAATGGATACAGGAGGTCTGGGGCTCCTTATATAGCCTCTCCAGAGCCTCCAAGTCCCACCACTGGACGATGTGGGACTAAACTCAGTGGTGGGGTAAATGGATCTTGGAGGGATCCATTTACCCACCTATTACATAAGTGACGCATGCTCCAAATACTCTAACAATTATGTATTTTCTCCTACATGTAACATGTTGTCTAATGTTGATTCTGGTGAGGATGTTGTTCCTCCATCTCCGTTATCTCCACCATATGCACCTCATGTTGAGTCTCAGTCATCTCCACCTCCACTGCCTACACCATCTCCACCTCCGCCTACCCTGATGCAGTTTCTACCACGGTTTTACATTCGCAGGTCTTCTGCTCGCTCCTCTGCTCGCATACCTTTCCCATCATCCAACATGCCTCAAGTATGTAATGAACACATTGTTTCTACCGATGGCACTGGAGATTTGAATGTTCCACAGGATATTGCACAGGATGAGGTGATACCAGAGAACAAAGAGGCTGATGACTTGGATGTACCTATTGCCTTGAGGAAGCTACATCGCCAATGTGACACTTATCCTCTAGCTACGCATGTTTTATTGGACCATCTTTCATAGGAGTACGGGAGGTTTGTTGTGGGACTTTCTGCTGTTACTATCCCACGAACATATCAGGGGGACATATGGGATAGTAGGTGGCAACTTGCTATAGAGGAGGAGATGGTCGCTTTGCAGTCACGTGACACCTGGAATTGTTACTGCTCCGCAGGTGCCTCTGTTGTGGGAAGCAAATGGATCTTTACTGTGAAGCAACGAGCAGATGGCAGTGTGGATCACTACAAGGCAAGGCTTGTGGCATGTAGGTTCACCCAAACTTATGGGGTGGACTATCAGGATACCTTCTCTCCAGTGGCCAGACACTCGACACTTCACATTCTTTTATCAGTTGTTGTTTCACAAGACTGGTCTCTTTATCAACTTGATGTGAAGAATGCATTTCTATATGGTGATCTACAGGAGGAGGTATATGTACAGCAACTACCGGGGTTTGCTACTGAGGGGGAGTCTCAAAAGGTGTGTAGGCTCCATAAGATGATTTACAGCTTGAAGCAGAGTTCGAGAGCTTGTTATCAAAAGCTATCGGAGTTGATAAAGCAATACGGGTTTGTGCGATCTACTGGGGATTGCTCACTTTTTGTTCAGAGGACACAGAGAAGTATTGTTGCTATTCTTATCTATGTTGATGATATTATGTCACAAGGGATGATGAGCAGGGCATTCAAGCTGCCAAGGAGTTCATAGATCAACAATTTGTGACTAAGGACCTTGGCAATCTTCGACACTTCCTTGGATTAGAGTTTGCCAGGAACCAGTGTGGTCTTGTGATGACACAGAGGAAGTTTGTGACATCTTCTTTTAGAGTCATGTATGACAGGGTGCAAGCCTGTTGCTACCCTTATGGATCCGAGTATGAGATTGCATGATGATGACACTGAAGAGGTAGATAGGAGGAGATATAAAGAGCTTGTGGGGAAGCTCCTATATGCCACTATCACCAGTCCAAATATATCTTTTGTTGTGAGCAAAGTTAGCCAATTCATGGAGAAGCCCAGGAAGGTTTATATGGATGTAGTCTATATGATCTTGAGATATTTAAAGATTTCACCAGGTTCGATCTTATATTCAGCAGAAGTACACCTCTTGATGTGAGAACGTGTGCAAATGCAGATTATGCAGGTTGCCCTAGAGATAGGAAGTCTACTTCTGGCTTTGCTATTTTTCGTTGGGAGCTCTCTCGATGGAAAAGAAAGAAGCAGACAGTGGTTGCTAGATCTAGTGCAGAATCTGAGTACATGGCCATGGCACAGGGAAGCGCAGAGATGATGTGGGTTAGATCTGTGTTAACTGATCTTGTTGTTGAAGTTTTTCTTCCCATGCAGCTTTTATGTGACAACCAAGCGGCTCTATTTATTGCCAATAATCCTGCATTTCATGAATGGACCAAGCATATAGAGGTGGATTGCCATTATACTAGAGACATGATCCAGAAAGTTCTCATATCCACCTCCCATGTTTTTACTGGAGATCACACTGTTGATATTTTCTCCAAGGCTCTTGCTAAAGGTCCTTTTCAGAGGTGTTATTCCAAGCTGAGCATGATAGATACATATGCTCCATCTTGAGGGGGAGTGTTGAGATATTTGTTTCTCACATTATTGTTTTTGTCATTTCTATTTTCTTTATGTACCTCTCATGTAAATAACCCAGGTCTTTTTCCTATATAAGAGAGCCCCAGGGCTCATATATTTCATTCTCTTCTTTCTCCTAACAATAAATGCTTATCATATTAATTACTTCTTGTTTTCAACAATTAATGAAAAACCTCCTTGTTAGTTCCTCTACCATTATTGGGTCGATTTTTGCTGTATTACAATGGGTTTTTGGATGTGTAACTTTTGCACATCATTTGTCGTCTGGAAGGGATACATTAAGTATATCCTATGTATAGCAATGATGAATGAGATGAATGGAATACCAGAAGAATGAAAGAATTAAAAATAACTAAAAAGAAATAATTAAACAAAAATATTTTTGTGGGCGTCATCTGAATCTTCTGATGCTCCTGGGAGATCTTCAAATACCACATTGATCGAATCGATAACGGACTAGAATGTATCATGCTCTAGATACGACTTCAGCAATTGTTCGTTGACTATAGATAGATGTGCGTCAGATGACAATTCAGATATCAGTACGCTTCCATTGTCACGCACAGTTTTCACAATAAATGGCAATACCCACTTACTCCAAGGTAGTGGGGATTGACGGGAGGGAAGTCTTTGATGGGATAATAGGTATGATTTATTCAAATCAAGATTGGTTAAGGGATGATTTATTGCACTTATACCTCTTCATTCTTTGGAGGACACGGACATCCCATTCACGACGTTCACACTTTCCTCTAACACACTCTCAAGGATATCTGAAAGCCCGACCCCCACATCCTCAATCTATGGAAGCATGAGGAGTTCTTATCCTACGATTGCATCGTAATAGGGAAACTCGCCTCCACGACTCCAAGCGTGACATCTTCCGCCTTTGCTCCTCTTCTTTTCCTTCTACTTACTCTTCCTCACCCTCCTTTTAACCTGCTCCGCGGAGGATGGCAGGAGGGTGTTGTCTCTATTACCTCTTCTTCTCCTTTCATGAACTCTTGTTCACCTGCTATACGGAGGATGGTTGGAGGATGTGTTGGGGATTGATTATTTGTAGGACCCATGTTGGTGATACCTCCATCGTGATATTCTATACCATGTAAGCAAGGGTGTGGGCTGTTAGAGGGTGTTGAGGGAGATGTAGATGGAGAGAGGAGAAGCGATGGTGCTAAAGAGGTGTGTGCAGTAGATGAGGATGAAGGGGAGGAGCTTCGTCATCTCGAAGGAGTCACAGGTGGGGAGAGGAGGAAGAGCTCCAGCATGGAGATCAAGTGGAGGCTAATGGGGTTGTGCTTGACGAATCTCGTACCAATTGTCAAGTTCATCATAATTAGTGGGTATGCGAGGAATCATAAATGGTATAAATGTTTTGATCCTAGTTCTCGTCGTCGCTGCATCAGTGTGCATGTGATATTATTTGAGTCCATCCCGTTCTCTACGTAGGGAGTCATGCCTCGATTGGCCCCTGTTGAGGATACTTTCAGCATGCACCTTTTATGTCTCATGTGCATCTGCCTCATGATAGTACAAATTTTCCTATGTAGGATGACAACATGTTCAGAATCCACTACATACATCATTCCCTAGATTCCACATCTTAGCCAACATATTCACCAAAGTTAGTTAGTTCATAAGCGTATCTTTCTTTCCTAGAAAAAATGATATATTTCTGGTGAAACATGTGCTTGCGATAATGGAGTTAGTTCGCAGGAGTTCACTCTTCCGATTGCTTTAAAAAAGAAGCCGCATGGTTGCATATTCCTTTCGATCTCCAAGGCGATGTCCTTAGTTCACCTAAATGGTGGGCACTGGTACTGCTAAGGGTTGTGAAGGGATGGCCGGCAGTATAAATCTTTGTTTCTCAAACTTCTTCAACCGATGGGAATGGGGTTATCGAGGAAGAGATGACGGCTCTTATATCCAAACTCCAAAGCCCCCATCCGGAACTCAAACATACACTAAGATACACCCCCAGCATGTGCATTGGTATTTCATCCTCAACCACAGTAAAAAACAGGGACTCGAGGTAAATCCTCAGTGCAGACTGATACTGATTTCGAGATGATCCATCAGCCCAGTTGGAGTACTCATATAAGTTGTTTAATTGTCTCTATTTAGGTCTGCATACAAAATATGACCCCTCTTTTCCATAAAATCCTCCATATGTTTCTCTCAGAGTATTGTCTCCAAATCAATAAAGATTATGTGAAGGTCTTTTCTTATCTTGAAAATGTTCATCTAACACCTCATATCCCTGTATGAAAAAAAACAAGGATAAAAATTCCTTTATCCCTGTCCTGCAATCCCTCTTGGGATTAGCAGCTGATCTTAAGGATGCATACTTTTTTTCCACTAGCCTCTTACCTTTACAAGACTGTGTAATAGATGCAGGTGTTTTGCAGGCTGCGGTTTATTTCAACAAGATACAATGCTTTTGTTTTGAGGAGCAACGCCTCCTTCCTGGAGAGCAGATCGACATGCCGGTAAGTCGCGAATTTCTGCATCATACTCGACTCCTTGTTAGCTTATACTTTAATGCTACTCAAAATGAAATTTTCTTTGTCGAGTTCTGAGCTACTATTCCGGATCCAAATTTGCAGGTATTCTTCTACATTGACCCAGAGTTCGAAACGGATCCAAGAATGGATGGCGTGAACAATCTAATTCTGTCATACACTTTCTTCAAAGTTAACGAGGACTCCTGATCTAGTGCTGCGGGCTTTCCCCGTTCCAATGGCCAATTTGTCGATTGCCCACATTCTTGTTGATGTATAATTTATTAATAAGTGAAATCTTACTGTCCTCTTTTTTATTCTATTTTTGTTGGTGCGAGTAAAATAAGATGTGTGGGGGGTGTCTACCACTGTATTGTTGATCCAGGACACAAAACAAATGGTGAACTCCTGGTGGGTCCTGTGGTTAAAACTTGGATCAAGAGGGACGAGAAGCTTCCGAGAGGTCGATGTCGTGAGAAATTTTATCTGCTGATTCGGTGATCCACTCCTTCCAAGCTTTGCGAAATGGAGTCTGGTCGCATCGACAGCTTGAGATAATCACAATTTGACAGGTTTTTCTATGATAAGTTGGAAACAAAGAGAAAAAAACAGCATCAACTCGAGCACTGTGATTGTGCATCGACAACTCGCGATGCCTGCAGAAGGAAGCATGGGTCTTGTGTGGATCTCTAGCTTGGCTGCCAACTCGTGCCACGTGTTCCTTGTGTTTTGGGTTTAATAAGATTTTTTTTCCTCCGCAATTTTGTTTGAAAAATCAAAGCACTATTATGGTCGAGAATACATATCTGTTCAGGAGCATATTAATCTGGTTCTCTATTTGGTTCTTGGATTAGGAAAACAGTGATTATCTTCTTTCGATTCTTGCATCTGTAAGCTGTAATGTTTTGGAACTTAAGGAGTGGTGATGCAAACTAATAGGGGCCGTGAACTAAATGACAATGCTAAAACGTGGAATTAACGGACTAAATGACGGAAACAAATAAAGTGACGTACAATACGCAGAAAATCAGCAACAATGGGCAACAAATACTCGAGTTCTAGTACGGATTTCACCACAATTTCAGGGTAAATCAAATAGTTAATAGTTCTTGGGAAAAGTTTAGCAATGTTGTAGTAACTAGAGATCTCAATTCGTCACAAAACCAATTAGCAACACAACAGTCCACGAAACTAAAATTATGTGGCGGAGTAAATGGTAGAAATGGCGCTCATACCACAACCGGCAAGGGTTCGTGTCGCTTCAGACCTGGTCGGCGTCAACTCGAGGCTTGGGAAGCTTGCAGCGGCACGGGAGGGCTCTTGACAGGGGCACGGGACGGCGGCTATGTGCTGGCAGTCATGGGGGGGGGGGTCACAGGGGAAGGGAAAAAATGGTGGCAACAAGGATGGGAGGGGAGGCGAGGAGAGGCGGGAGAGGTGTTGGCGGGAGGGTTAACGGCAATGGGGGGTTGGGATCGCGGCGAGTAGCGCGCGGGAGGGAGGGAACCCGAGATGGGGCTAGGCGAGGGTGGGACACGGAGTGTGGGAAGGCGGCGCGAAGGGGGCGCGCAGGGGGTAGCGGTCTGCGGGGATGTAAGGCGGTAGGTGGCGAGTTGGGGAGAAAGGGCAGCAAGCGCACGATGGGAAGAAGGTGAATGGCGGGACGAAGGGAGGTCGCGGGCGAGAAAGGGGGCGGCGGAAGAGAAGTGCGGCGAGGAAGGGTTAGGGCACGGGGGGGGGGGGGGGGGGTAGAGGGGAGGGGGAAGGGCGAAAATGAGAGGAGAGAGAGAGAGGGAGGGAGGGAGAGAGAGGGAGAGAATAAGTGGGGAAACAATTTCATTCAAAAACTGATCCTTAACCCTAATCCAAGGGGTGCCTTTATAGAGGCCAATTCCCCCCAACAAGCAACAACCTCGCTAAAAATAGAAAAATTGAAAAGGCGATAAGGCTTTGTATAATGAGCCTTTTACATAAATAAAATAAATAAAACAAAGACTAGACTAAAATTTAAATAAAACAAATGTTCACTAAAAAAATTAATCACGCGGTATCATGCTGCATCAACTCCCCCCTGCTGAGAAGAATCTCGCTCCGTCAAGATGGCATCGTGGTAGTTCTGAAGTATATTTGGACGGAGTTGTTGAAGTTCATCCTCGTCAATACAGGCGCAATCTGTAAGAGGTCGTCCCTTCCATTTGACTAGATAGTGACGGAAGAGACCATGTCTAGTCGTCATATCTCGGATGTCGGCAATATCTTCAATCTGATCGGCATCAGTTGCGGCGGGTGGTTGGCGCGTATCATCAGTGGGAGCTACTAGCATGGTGGCATCTGTCTGTTCATCTCCGTGATATAAGAAGAGATCTGATACATTAAATACTGGCGATGTCTGGACGTCTGGCGGCAGATCAAGTAAGTAAGCATTGGGCCCAATCTTCTTGAGGATTCGGAATGGACCAATCTTTCGGACACTCAATTTTTAGTGGACTCTCAAAGGAAACCTCTCTTTTTTTAGGTGGGCCATCACTAATTCTCCAACTCTGAACTCGCTCTCTCTACGGTGTAGGTTGGCTTGGGTTTGGCATTTCTGGCTCATGGTTTGGAGTTGAGCTCGGATTTCGGTATGGATATGGGTTAGGTGTTCGACCAGGTCCTCAGCAGCTGCACTACTCCTCCCTTGCATGGTTGTGGGTGTTAGGTCTAGAAATTGGGTAAGTGGAAAGTCGTACACACTCTCAAATGGCGATTTTCCGGTGGACCTATTAGTAGAACTGTTATACGCGAATTAGGCTTGGGGAAGAATTAGATCCCATTTGGATGGAGAGTCCCCTGCAAGACATCGCGATAAATTTTCTAATGATCTGTTAACTACTTCAGTTTGCCCATCTGTTTGTGGATGATAAGCAGTGCTGTATTGCAAACGAGTACCAAGACGAGACCAAAGCATGCGTCGAAAATGAATCAAAAACCTGGTCTCACAATCCGAAGTGAAAGAACGAGAAACACCATGCAATTGAACAACATCACGAAAAAAATAAATCAGTGACATGAGATGCATCTGAAGTTTTTTTACATGCAATGAAATGTGCCATTTTAGAAAATCTGTCCACAACCACAAAAATAGAGTCAACTTTCCGTACCGTGAGGGGTAAGCCTAGCACAAAATCCATAGTGATGTCTTCCCAGGGTCGCAGAGGAATCGGTAGAGGTGTATACAACCCAGTGTTCTGCTTGTGGCATTTAAATCTCTGACATGTTTGGCATTTTTGTACAAACTTTGTAACGTCCCTTCGCAGTTGCGGCCAATAAAATCGCTCCTGGAGAAGAGTCAAGGTCTTGTTCCTTCCAAAGTGTCCAGCTAAACCACCGTTATGCAGTTCTGAAATCAGGTTCTCTCGAAGGGAAGTGGCAGGAATGCACAGTCGGTGGGCCTTGAACAGGAATCCCTCATGAAGGACATAGGTGGTTGTTGGATCCTGTCCAGTATCGACACACTCGGCATAAGCTTGTACGAAGTAAGGGTCAGTGGGGTAGAGGTCCTTGAGTGCGTCAAATCCTGTTGTGATGACTGTAATTGTGGTCAGGGTGTGTGTTCGCCTGCTCAATGCTTCCGCCACGTGATTCAGGGTGCCAACCTTGTGCTTGAGATGGAATGTGTATTCTTGGAGGAAACTAACCCATTTGGCATGTTGCTTGTTAAGGGTTTTCTGCGAATTCAGATATCTTAAGTTTTCATGATCAGAGTTAAGGACAAATTCACGTTGGATCAGGTAATGCCTCCAATGCTTGAGGGCTTACACCACAGCATAGAATTCGACATCATAAGTGGAGTACCGTGATCGAGCTTCATTCAATTTCTCACTGTAGAATGCTACAGGCCGCCCTTCTTGACTTAGGAGGGCACCAATCCCGACATGTGAGGCATCGCAATCGACTACGAAAACCTTGGTGAAGTCAGGAAGTGCTAAGACGGGGGCATGGGTCAATTGATGTTTTAGTTTTTGAAAACTGGTTTCTGCTTCAAGAGACCAAGCGGGTGCGCCTTTTCACATGCAATCTACCAACGAAGCCGCACACGTGTTAAAGTTCCGAATGAAGCACCGATAGAAAGAAGCCAATCCTAGAAAGCTGTGAATCTCAGTGAGGGTTTTGAGCACGGGCCAGCTCTGAATGGACTGAATCTTGGAGGGGTCAACTTTAAGTCAATCGGCAGTGATAATGTATCCCAAGAAGAGGACCGTATCAGACGTGAAAGAACATTTCTTAAGGTGGACATACAATTGTTGGGCTCTCAAGGTTTCCAGGACTTGTCGTAAGTGGGATAAGTGGTCATCTTTGGTCAAGCTGTAGATCAGTATGTCATCGAAGTACACAACCACAAACTTACCGATGAAGGGCCGTAAAACATGATTCATGGTTCGCATGAAAGTGTTGGGAGCATTAGACAGGCCGAAGGGCATTACTGTCCATTCATAAAGGCCTTCTTTGGTCTTAAAAGCAGTCTTCCACTCGTCTCCAGGTCAGAGGCGAATCTGATCGTACCCATTGCGAAGATCCATTTTGGAAAATAATTTGGCACCCGATAGCATGTCGAGCATGTCATCAAGGCATGGAATCGAAAAACGATACTTGATCGTGATCTTATTGATAGCACGACTGTCCACACACATTCTCCACGTGCCATCTTTTTTTGGGGTAAGCAGAGCAGGGACCGTCATGGGACTCATACTCTCTCGAACATATCCACGACGTAGAAGATCAGTGACCTGCTTGTTCATTTCTTCGTGTTCACTTGGGCTCATCCGATAATGTGGTAAGTGGGGTAGGCTGGCTCCAGGGACTAGGTCAATGTGATGTTGAATGTCTTGCAACGGGGATAGTCCACATGCAACTCTTCAAGCATAATGTCAGCAAACTCTTGGAAGATGGGCTTTATCTCAGGCGGGACTTCGGGTGTAGTTGTCTCTTGATTGTTCACTTCACGTCCCATTAATGCATAAATGGTGGAGCTCTCCTGAATTTCACGTTGGAATGTCTGGGCTTCCAACAACAATACCGGACCCGTAGTCGAAGACTT
The DNA here is from genome assembly GCA_037367405.1 of Ottelia alismoides. Classification (NCBI taxonomy): domain Eukaryota; kingdom Viridiplantae; phylum Streptophyta; class Magnoliopsida; order Alismatales; family Hydrocharitaceae; genus Ottelia; species Ottelia alismoides. The sequence continues at coordinate 5,915 of JAZKJV010001812.1, read as the reverse complement.
TGACGGTGGAGTACTTTTACCAGATTGTGCGATCGCGGCTCGTTGTGTAGCCACCTGGCGAGGGCTAAGGGCTTCGCGTTGTGGTCTAAGGGTCACACGCACCTTGTCTATGAGAAAGGAGTAAGTGTTCATTTTTCCTCCGTGCTCAGTGTCTCGATCGAACTGCCAAGGTCTCCCAAGTAGTACATGACAAACATCCATAGGGGCTACATGGCACCACACCTCATCTTTATATGAAGGCCCAATCGAGAAGCTAACGAGGCTCTGACGGTAGATCGAAAGTTGGGTACCACCTCGAAACCAGGCCACACTGTAAGGTTTCTCGAGTGGTTGAGTTGGTAGACCCAACTTATCGACCATTTCTTGAGAAACGAAGTTCTTAACGCTTCCTCCATCAATGATCAGCGAACAACGTCGCCCTCCTGAGGTGCAGGTGGTTCGAAAGATGCTGCGTCGCAGCCAACTATCAGCATCGTTGACAGCGGGTGTGAGCAAGATGTTTGTGGTTGCGCTGTCAGGAGCGATAAAGTTCTCATGTTCAATTACCAAGAAAGGTCCGGATACATCTCCATCTACTCCTACAGGCTCATAGTCATCGGCTCCCACGGTGTCAGCAGTCAAAGCGGTCGGATCCTCTTCAGGTGATTCCTACTGGTCAGGGCCAGGGTCTTCAGGGTCGTCGATGGTGCATAAACGGGCGGGTCTATCCTTAGGGTTTGGGCACTCTACTGCTCGATGTCCCTTTTGAAAACATCGGAAACAAGTATCAGGTCCTACAACATGTCGACTTCCCAAGATGCCTGGTCCGGGGTTCCCAGTAGATGGTCGGGCGATGGCAGGAGTTGATGGTTTGGCTTGGGGTTTACTCGTGACAATCGATGGGGTACCTATTGGTTTGGAGGTCGTCATCGGGGTACTGGTGCGAGGGCCGAAGTTCACAGAAAAAGACATCTTCCTTGTCTGGGCCTTAGCAAGCTTGGTCTCAGTCTGTTCAGCTTGCTTGTAGGCTTCGTTGACATCTCGACAGTTGTGGAGGTAGAGTTCATCCTGGATAACTTGGCGGAGTCCTTGCATGTAGCGGGTGACTTCCTAGACAGGAGTCTCCTGCAATCGGTTGCGATGAACGAGGGATTGGAACCCTTCGGTGTATTCTCTCACGCTCATGGTGCCTTGTTTCCATGATTGCAGTCGCGCGTAAAGATCTCATTTGTAATCTTCAGGCACGAACTTGGTTTTCAATTTGGCTTTCATTTTGCTCCAACTACAAATTTTACTTTTTCCTTTTTGTTTGCGTTCAGACTGCAAACGGTCCCACCATAGCAGAGCATGTCCCTTTAATTTGATTGTGACGAATTGAACTTTTCGTTCGCTAGGCATAGACTTCCATACAAAGAAGTGTTCGACGGTTTGGAGCCAATCCAAAAAGACATCAGGGTTTCGTCCTCCGTCAAATTCCGGAACATCGAGACGGATGCCTCGATCCCATCCGTCATCGGACCTAGGACCAGGTCGTGGCGGGAATTGATATCCACCAGTAGGTTGTGAAGTATATCCAGGGGTGTGTAGGTGTTGCACCTTGGAAGTGAAAGGGGTGTCATCTCTTGGTCCTTCTTCTTCACTTTCTTGTGAATGATAATCGCTAACATGCCCGTCGGAAGTAGAAGAGCTATAGTCACGGGAAGTGTAACTCCGTGAGTGCGGTCTCCGGCTAGTACGCCGGCCCTTGTATGGCGTCTCATCACTATGATTTTTCTCTGGCATTTGACAATTTAGGGTGGCAATTTGTCCGCTCAGGTGTTCGAACATCCGTTGCATTTTATCATCCAAGGATTCTAACGTCAGCTCAGGGTGGGGGGTGTAGCCGGAGGTAGTCGGTTTTTCGGCCATGGTAATCCTAGGCTTTCTGTTCTCTTTGCTTTGGGATTTTGTTGTTTGTTTTTGTTTTGCTTTGTTTTTTTGTCTCTTTTTTTATGCAATGAAACAAATGGAATGCAGGCGAGATGCATGAACGCTAGGCTCTGATACCAAATTGATGCAAACTATAGGGATCGTGAACTAAATGACAATGCTAAAATATGGAATTAACGGACTAAATGATGGAAACAAATAAAGTGACGTACAATACGCAGAAAATCAGCAACAATGGACAACAAATACTCGAGTTCTAGTATCGGTTTCACCACAATTTCAAGGCAAATCAAATAGTTAATAGTTCTTGTGAAAAGTTTAGCAATGTTGTAGTAATTAGAGATCTCAATTCGTCACCAAACCAATTAGCAACACAACAGTCCACGAAACTAAAATTATGCAGCGGAATAAATGGTAGAAATGGCGCTCATACCACAACCGGCAAGGATTTCGTGTCGCTTCAGACCTGGTCGACGTCAACTCGAGGCTTGGGAAGCTTGCAACGGCATGGGAGGGCTCTTGACAAGGGCACAGGACAGCGGCTATGTGCTGGACTCGGTTGGCGGCAGTGCTGGCAGTCACGGGGGTGGGGTGGGGGGGGAATGGTCACAGGGGAAGGGAAAAAACGGTGGCAACAGGGATGGGAGGGGAGGCGAGGAGAGGCGGGAGAGGTGTTGGCGGGAGTGTTAACGGCGATGGGGGGTTGGGATCGCGACGAGTAGCACGCGGAAGGGAGGGGAACCCGAGATGGGGCTAGGCGAGGGTGGGACACGGAGTGTGGGAAGGCGGCGCGATGGGGGCGTGCAGGGGTAGCGGTCTGCGGGGATGTAAGGCGGCGGTAGGTGGCGAGTTGGGGAGAAAGGGAAACAGGCGCACGATGGGAAGAAGGTGAATGGCGGGAAGGGAAGAAGGAAGGGAGGTCGCGGACGTGAAAGGGGGAAGGGGGCGGCGGAAGAGAAGTGCGGCGGGGAAGGGTTAGGGCACGGGAGAAAACACGGGGGTGGGGGGGAGAGAAGAGGGGGAAGGGCGGAAACGAGAGGAGAGAGAGAGAGGAAGAGAATAAGTGGGAAAACAATTCCATTCAAAAACTGATCCTCAACCCTAATCCAAGGGGTGCCTTTATAGAGGCCAAATCCCCCCCAACAAGCAACAACCTCGCTAAAAACAGGAAAAAAAATGAAAAGACAATAAGGCCTTGTATAATGAGCCTTTTTACATAAATAAAATAAATAAAACAAAAACTCGACTAAAATTTAAATAAAACAAATATTCACTAAAAAAATTGATCATGCGGTATCATGCTGCATCAAATGGTCTGGTGGTAGTGCATTGTGCTTAGACTTTAAAGGATCCAGATTCGAATCCTAAAGGGGACGCTCCAGAACCGTTGAAATCACCGAACATATTAAAAAAGGCTCTAATATTTTGCAGAGGTCTTGCTAAGTTTTACTGGAAACTTTGCGCAGCAGCCGTGCCTTCCCCAAATGGTAGTAATTTCAAACCATTCACACTTCAGACCCCCGTCAAGTGTTGCAATTCTACACATTTATGGACGATCACAATCCTTTTCGTTAGCAAAAAAAAGGGGATCACTCCGTCATATCCCATCGGTTGTTGTAGCGGATCAATTTTTTCTTTCCGTCCTCTTCTCGTAACAGCTGAAAAAGCAATACTGATACCTAATATTTTTAATGGATCCGTTGACAGGGCATGAAAAAGCAATATTTAAGAAGTATTTGTCATAATGTATTTATCAAGGGTTTAATGGGGCTGTCCCTGGGGAGCTAACTTGGTTTCCCGCGCTATTTAGTTCGATTTTTTTGTTTTTTATTTTGAAAATTTCTTCCGTGAATGTTAATCACTATATCCCTATATTATGCTATTAAAATTTCGTGCGAAACAGAGACTCCTACGATTTTCATCTAGACAGTCATTTTTTAACGGTAATAGAACTGTTAAAAATGACCCATCTTGATGGAGGCCGTAGGAGTCTCTGTTTCTAACGAAATTTGAATGACATAATATAGGGATATATTGATGAAAATTCACGGAAGAAATTAAAAAAAAAAGAGAGCGAAGTGATGCGAGGGGAGCCAAGTTAGCTCCCCCATGGGGGCATCCCAATTTTACCCATTTATTAATCCTCAACAGAGTGACATGTGTATGGAATAAGGAGAGATAAATGGTGTTTTATCTCTCATTTATGCTGGTTGTTTGCGGATAAAGAAAGGATAAATATCGTAGACAAAGATATAATAAATAATGTAATTATAATATGGCCGCTTTATTCTTGAATAACTTATTTTGAAGTAAAGTTCCGTAATCTTTGGATTAGGAGACGTTACATCGCATCAAAAAAGGACCTCAGGATACAATGTCTTACTTTTCTTTCCTTCCGAACTTTGCGGATGCATCCCTACTTATATGTACATAAAGAACCTTGCAAAATATAAGTATTTATGATGTACCCTTGCCATCAATATGTAACATCCCGAGTTTAGATATCTGATTCGTTATCGAGGAAAATTGGAATTGACAATTTGTTAGACTCGGACGTAATTGGATCCGTTGACAACCACTCAAAATGTTTAAGTCAAGTTGTCAAGTAGTAATCCTCACCATTTATAACCCGCATCCACACTTCATGTGTTTTAGATGTGAGACTATATTTGTGGTTTGTGGTGTTACACAATACCCATCGAACTTTTAGAGATATTAATCAATCACTAAACCACCATAAAAAGTCCTCTATTCAGAGTTAAACATTCGTTGTGCGTTGGTGTATATGTATATGTAACATGGCTTATTCACGTAGTCATATATTCAATAAGCATATACATATAATATGATTATTTTAAGAAAATACACATAATATGGATAGTCTACAAGGATTAGTATGAAAGTATCGTGTCAAGATGTAGGCATGTAATATGGAATATTGAGGAGCCATCTATAAACAAGGTCCTTTATGTGACCTATTTACGTCTTGTAAATAGAAATTGTGTAGGCCGTTCAGAATTTATTTTCAGATACACATACATAATATGAAAAATGTGAAAGGGCACGTGTTTTTCATGGAACAGTTTATACAAAAATGCCATTGTGAAGAATGTATACGTGTTAGTGGAATATTGATAAGTACTTAAGCAGGGATCTCTTTTGGAAGGAGCAATCTATAAGATGGTGGCATGGTGCGGCGTGTGTGCATGTTTGAGGATGTGTGTCCATTTTTCGTAATTTTTTTATTTTTTGGAAAAATATCTCCATGTATATTCATCCATATATCACTCTTATATTCCACTCGAATTTCATTAGAAACAGAGACTCTTACGGCCTCCATCCAGACAACCATTTTTTTAATGGTCGCACGATTTTATAAGTCGATCCTATCTGGATAAAGGTCGTAGGAGTCTCTATTTCTGACGAAATTCGAATGACATATATGAGGGATATATAGATGAATACATATAGCGATATTTTCCAAAAAAAATAAAAAAATCGACAAAAAATGGGACGGGGCAGCCCCATCAAACCATATATATAGGGTTAAATGAGGTTACTCACTGGGTGTAGCCAATTGGCTAATCCCACCCCTATTTTCCCTCTATTTTTTATTTTTTGGAAATAAAAAAAATATGTATATACATCACTATATTCCCTTAACATGCCATTCCAATTTCGTCAGAAACAGAGACTATTATGCCCTCCATCTGAAGGGGGTCAATTTCAGCAATTCTGAGACCGTTAAAATTTGACAGTCTTGATGGAGGGGATAGAAGTCTCGAATTAAGTTGAATTTTGAATGACACCATGATGACATAATGTGATCTAAATTCCAACAGGTTTCATTTCAGAAAAATAAAAAAATACATGGGAAAAGGGGTGGGAGCATGTAAGTTGGCTACAACCAGGAGCATACTCCCTTTTCCCATATATATATATATATATATATATATATATTGAGGAAAGGGATCCTACTCCATGGAGTAGGTAACTTACCTACTCGA
>JAZKJV010001811.1:0-153286 GCA_037367405.1 Ottelia alismoides | reverse complement strand
TGGATCGGGCTCTTTTCTTCTCGAAAGAGTAAGGCCGTATGCGTAGTGACCCCAATATCGGATCCTCGTATTATTGGGGCGATATTGGATTGCGCATAGAGAGTTTTATTCCTGTTGACGGTTGGTTCAATTAATGACGGGTCAACATCACCTTAGGGGTGGTGGGCTCGGGTGATAAAGACCGAATTGGGATATGCAAGTTAGACTAGTAAGGCGAAATGCGTTCCCGCTTCTTTTTATCGGAGTTGCAGATTTTCATATTATTGGGACGTAACAAAGATAAGGAAGGAGATCCCAGATCTTGCTGAGATATAATGGTAAGTATATCTCTTACATTGAAAGTGATTAAGGGAATGAACTTTCAGTGTTGACAAGGCAAGACAACTTTGATATAAAAATTCCTAAATCAAAGTAAATTATATATTTATGCAAATTTCTTATTTCAGATAATCCTTATTTAATCCCACTCAATGTTATACTCTATAATAACTAGTAGAATATCATGGATTAGACCCATGATCCAGATATTGTACTTGCAATTGGACACATAATTAATGTATGTGGTTGCAATATGCAAGTTTTCTCATAATAATGAGGAATGATAATTGAATAGACAATAGGACTAAAACCCTAGGGATTGTAAGTCTCTATAAGTCTTGATCTCATCGTATGTACTTTTGAAGTGACATGTCGATAATGATCATAATTATCAAATAATCCTTTATAAAATCTAAGAAGATGTTCTGGCATACATATGTGCTCTTGACATATAATCATGAATGACATGGTTCTCTGCAGTATGCAGTATGGTGGCTCTATAGGAGATGATGTATTCAAATTGTTTAAGTACCTACCTGACCCTAAGTTTTAAGAGTTTAGATGGATGTAGATACGATGAGTGTCATCATTCTACTATCTATATTCTAGTCATTCATGAAGCTTCAGAATATTCATATTGTATGAAGCATGTATAAATGTTGAAATACTCTTATAGTGAAATTTTTTGATTTCAACATAAGAGATCCTTTGTCTTATGCAATGGTTGCTTATAGATAAAGGGAGCGCAGTGGAAGCATGGGTTGGACCCAAGTAAGAAGTATAGTTAAAGAGTTGATTGTACTTCTGTGACTTCCATGTGACATCCAAAGAGTTGGATGTATGCCAATACTACAATAAGTTGATGTGTTGATCGTATGACTATCAAATCTATCAAGAATCCTTAGAGAAAGAATCAGATAGTACATCAGAATAATCTACATATAATCATTGAAATTAACTTACTTATTTGATAAGATAAAGTCTAATAATTATATCTCAATCTTCTAATGACACTTGCAATTGGTTGCATATGTATATTAGAAATTTGATCTTAAAGTTTAATAGTCATCCACATGGATGTTAATGTAATTGTTGCAACAACCTCTATTTGATCAATATACTTCATATTTTCAGTGGGAGCCCGTAGTCTTAGAGAATGTCTCTGTGACCTGGATATTAGAATACACTCATAGTTTATTTCTAAATGTTGGAAATAAACATGAATTATGGAATAAACCTATCATAGAGAGTTATGATGGATATACTTTAGATAGTAATCTAACATCTAGTGGACTCACCTAAATTAGAAAATTAATGAATGGTTCATTAGGATTTCCAATACTGAAAATTAAACTTTTAAAGATCAATAGGAGGATGAAGATCACTTGACAATGATCTGGAATCATGTTTTGGACATATATCTGTTGATGAGATCAATGGACAAGCAAGAGATGAAACTTTAGAATGTCTAAAATTTCGAAGCTTGCATACTTATGAATATTGTATTCAAAGTAATATGTCCAATACACCCTTCTTTGGGAAAGGTGTAAGATGTCAAGGTATTCAGGATCTCATACATATTGATGTATGTGAATCATCTATATCAAAATGAACATTATGGATATGAGATATCTATTAATGATTATTTGTGATATGAGATTTCTTCTCTCCACCTAAGAAACCTTTGAAATATTCAAAGATTTCACAATTTTGGTTTAGAACCAAAGTTTGAAGGAAGATGAAATGAATTGGATCTAACCAAGGTAGCATGTACCTATTAAATGAATTCAAGGAATACCTTATGGAGATATGAATATCATTCCTATCTCAATCCTTCGAATGAACCTTAACTCAATAGTATTGTAGAGAGATACAATTGATCATGTGTGACATGATTTGATCAATGATTAATCTTAGCATAATTATCTCTTAGTTTCCAGGTATATATATGTGGTAGAGACTACATTATATGTCCTTACAAGGTTCCATGCTAGAAAGCTGGAATCTAGCACCAGAGAGTGCTACTTCATTAGGAAAATAAAGGATGGTATTGGATACCTACTTTATGACCTTGAGATTCTTAAAAGATCTCATCTTTGAGAATATGATTCTTATAGGATGACTCTCTTGAGAATCAAGATGAAAATGAAGTAGATGGAACTCATTTAATCTTGAGAAGATAATGAGGCTCCTAAAATCGGAAACTAAGTAGACAATTAAAGATGAAACATTAATACCTCTTCAAATAAGTTTGAGGATGGATTCCATGTGTCAGTTGAATCTGACAATGATCTAACTTCATGTGATGATGCTTCTGAAGGTCATATCATGGAAAGATGGATGTTAGCAATAAAAGTCTAATGTAGACTTCATATACAAGTGTTGTATATAGACCCTCGAGGATCCACCTATAAGGGTTAGACCCATTATGGTGTAAATGGATCTTCAAGAGAAAGAGGGAATCTGATGAGAAGGTAGAGACCTTCAAAGCACAGTTCGTAGCCATGAGCTACACACCGAAGAAAAGACATCGCTTGCAATGAGACTTTCTCTCCAGTGACCTTGCTTTAACCCATCAGAATATTGCTAGCTATAGCTACACAACTTGACTATGACATCTTCATGATGTGAGTCATGATTGCATTCCTCTATGAATACCTCTCTGAGGATATTCATATGAAGTAGCCCCAGGGCTTCATGGTTGAGGAAAGCAAGGTGTGCAAGCTAAAGAACTCCATCTTTGGACTCAAACAAGCTTCCTGTAGTTGGAACATAAGATTTGATGAAATTATAAATGTTATGATTTCAGATAAAATCTTGATGAACCATGTGAAGCTTAGTGGGAGTGTCATTGTGTTCATCGTGCTAAATGTAGATATTATTCTAATCATTTAGAATGATATAAGAACAATAATAAGTGTTTTATAATTTGGTTGTTCCATACCTTGAGATATGATCTCAAGGATACCTCTTAGATCTTAGTTCTAAAGTCGTTCAGAAGCAAAGAGAAGAGGGTATTGGGACCGTCACATTAGTAGTACACCTTGGACTTATTCCATTTTCTGGAAAAATCCAAGAAAGGCTTCCTTCCCTTAAGATATGGTTGTGACCTATGTAAAGGGATAGCACCTCAAAGAGTTGAGGAAGTGAATGCTAGAACTGCTTGCACTTGTGCATCAGTTACGAGAAGCTGAGTGTATGCTAGATGTGCAAAAGAGCCAGATGTCTGCCATGTAGTGGAAGTAGTAATCTGTTACTAATCCTACTATGGAATAAAACACTTGATTACAGTAATAACAATATCTTCAAAGATGATGAAACTTAGAGATAGTGATCTCAAAAGTCTTATCTTCAAAAGTTTAAGACCTTGTAGATAGTGATCTGTAAGGGTCTTAACTGTAGATACCTTAGGAGATAGAGATCTCTAGGAATAAAGGTATCCTTATAAGGATTATGGGCATACTGGTTATAATAATTATCGAGCTATAGTGTCAAGGACACTATAACAAAATTGAGTATTGGTTGCATAAGATGCAACATTCGCATTGGATGCGAGCACTATTACTAGGGGATATGCAAGTGTCGTAAAAGGAATTCGCGGAGTCTCTTGGGAATAGAGTGACTGATCAGTACCTAGCTATTTTCTATCTATGATTGTCACATGAGTGTGGGTTTAAATGATTAGCCCATTAATGGCTCTTTGGGCTAGTGGGAGATTGTTGGACATGCGAGCCCAGGGCGAGCCATTATGCAATAAATGTTATTGCGAATATCATTTCCTAATCTGAAATAAAGAATAAATAATTTGCATAATAGGTCCTTTAGTACAATTAGGGTTTTGTACCATGGCCATCTTGATGATCATACAGCTGTTGATTCAAATATTGAATCATAGAGGTTGGTGCTTCGATGAACATCTAATGAGTTAGATTGAGGACTCATCAAGCACCATCAAATGATTGTTAAGAGATGATCTCCAGCCTGAGTAGGAGATGGCAATCCTTTCTCAGTTAGGCTGATATCTGACCGACCTCTTGATGCAGGTCCTCTGCATAGGAATAGAGAATCAGAGGTGTCAGATTAGTTAGGTCAAAGAGTTGACTTAACGAGATCGAGATAACCAAAGTCCTATATCGTATGCTTTCATGATATAGGCATGCATCCTCTGACCGGAGACAGATGTGTTACTATATGTCTGAGTATGTACATTTGGCAAACCAATAGGTTGATGACCTAATCAAGGTCTATACATCGGCGCGTTGGTGTGCATATAAGGGCATATGAGTAATACGATCTCTCAAAGGGATCATACAGGTTCATTACGGAATCGGAAGACATGAGCTCACTCATGAGATATTGGGAAGAATCAAATTTCTTGCACGGTCATCTCACTTTGGAAGCTAGACTGAATTTGTAGGTTTGATATATACTTTTGGAAAGTATATGATCAAGACCTAGGTATGATATATGCTTTTGGAAAGTATATGATCTACACCGACTCCCAATGATCGAATGAGAAACTTAATGATAAAACTCTGAAGTAGACAGTGTAAAATTGATCTCATACTTCAGGTTTGTTCTGAGTCTTCCAGTATGCAGGATGTACAGGTATTGGGAATACCTGAGTGTGATGTGATCATAAACGATTGTATAACCATGACGCTTCCATTCCTAGGGAGTGATGAAACGGGTCTGGATTTTAGTGACTCCTCTTAGTAGAGAAGTTATCTGATCTTAGTCCAAATATTGGACATTGATCTGAATGTGATTCAGATTCAATGAGAAGATTAGATTTGCGATCTTGATTTAATCAAGCATCTATGGGAGGCCCGAGATCTAGATTTGAGATGTGATCTCAATATCCAAGTCATTATACGTGGAACAATACAATCGCCATGTCCTTATCTCCAAGTATTCGCAGAGAAAGCACATTATCCTTGAAAGAGTTCAGGATAATCTCATTGTTGATAAAATGTATCCGAGCATTGAGAAAATGGATAATTAAATGTGATTTTATTATCATGATTAATATGAATTCGATTCATATTATAAAGAAAGTTATCTAAGATAATTAAATGTGATTTATTGTCAAAGATGTGAATAATGTGAATGTGATTCATATTATTTGGGAACATGAGAATAGAGATCCAAGATGATTAAATGTGATTTAATTGTCATGGATATGATTAATGTGGATTGCACTATCCATATTATCCATAATATATTATGTGTGATTTATAATATTTTAGAGAGAGCTAATTATAATTTACATTTGTTAATTAATTAATGATGTGTATTGGATACACATTGTGTAATTAATTGAAAATGTAAATTATATTTTATTTTGGGTTGTGAATGTGATTCACAATTTTCCAATGGTAAGATTGCAATATTCTCAAAATTAATTATGAATTATTTTTGAAGAATAAATCTCAACAAAAGTTGTTGGAAATTATGGGAGAAATTCATGGAGATATGCAATCTTATGAGATTGCATGAGATTGCCTCCACCAAGAGGACATGGTGGACGGCTATACATTCCCACAAGGAATGTGGTTGCCGTCCCCTCCCCCGTTCCTTATGGGGAGTAATCTCCATTGCTAATTTCTCCTTAATTGCTTGATCTAATTTAGGATTGAATTATATTTGATGTATCAAATATATTTGATTTAAATTAGATTATTAGTTGTTGGTTTTTACCAACAATAATCTTGACCATTGGATTAGACATAAATCAATCTCATCCATTAATTTTATATGTCCCATGGATTGAGATCCATGGATCCCAAAACCCTATAAATAGAGAGGCATACCATGCTATCTTAACATATATGATATTGTAGCACATCTCTCTCTCTTTCTCTCTACTCGTCTACTCTCTCTCTCCCTCTCATATGATCGTCCACCATAGATTCCCTAGAGGGAGTCTCCATCGTCGCAGCGTCGTCATTATGTTGCCCGATCGTCTGCTCGTGGATCTCGATCTCCTTCGGTGTGCCTCGCTCTTGAAGAAGACGTCGGATCTCGTGTGTCAAGATCAGGAGATCCGCCGCATCATCAACATGGATTGCGAGAAGTACGTGATTCATCCCCACGCTCGCAAGCGTCTCCTCCGTTGGATCGGACTTGAGACAGGAGGTCTCTTTGTTTTGAGACTCGACCGCAACCACGCTTCAAGAGGTAATCCTATTACCTGTTTGTGGTTTAGACGAAACAATCCGAGAAGTGTTCTTGGATCATGTGGTTTCGTCACTTGAAAATTTTTTAAATTCTGATGCATCGAGCAACTAGTGCGACTAGTCACTCCTCGTCGTATTCGATACGACGCTCACGCTTCCGTGATGCGCTTAAGGATTATCCCATATCCTTCACACCTATACACATCTTTGTTGTAGAGTTATAATAAATTTTAACTCTATATCTTATTTTTCATTACTTGATTTACATTGTGGATTAGTTTTGAATTGTTAGGGTTTCGTGAGTTGTCGCCTCAACGAAACTTTTATCTTTGCTTCTCAGTGAGGATAATTTTTAGACCCTTGCAATACCCTAGTTTTCACTAACCTCGTCTACTGAGTGAAGTGCATCTTCAATGTATAATTTTGTAAAATCATGAAAGTATATGTATGAAAATAAAGTGTGAATGGTGACACAATAGCAAAAATCATCACATGCATTATCCTCGTCTGCTTAGAGCATTGTGTCCTCCTTATCCTCTTCTTATCATATTTTATGTATATTAGACCTTTTACTTAATTAACTTGAACTTGAATATGCATGTATCAAAGCAAGATGATAAATTTTAACTTAAGATATCTAATGAAATAAAGGTTTACCTTATGCATCCTCATGATCATGTTTGAAACCGTTCTTTAGATTCAACGAAATGCTTCGATAATTGTCTGTTAAGCAGAAAAGAATGTGCACTGTCTATGTGATCAATAATCTCCACACTTCCATTACTGTACACTTCCTTTATATAGGACCCATCCATTTTGACTTTAATTTTCTATGGAAAATTTTCAAAGCGTTGAATAACAATACATGTTGTCCCAGGACAAAGTTCTTGCATCTATTGTGCAGATCATACCACTTCTTAACTTTATCCTTATAGATCAAACTGTTGGCATACGCTCTGTTTCTGATTTCCACTAGCTCCTTCAGGTTCAAGTCTCAGCATAGTTTCCATAGGTGACAACTCCAATTTATTTTCTTTATTACCCACTTAGACTTGTGAATCAATTCAACGAGCAAATGACATGACTTGTCATAAATCATTCTAAAAGGTGAAGTAGCAAGTGGAGTCTTGCAGGCTGTCCTATAGGCCCATCGAACTTGGTCCAATAGCTAGAACCAATTCTTTCTATCAGGATGGACTAACTTATGAAGAATACCCTTCACCTCCCTATTTGAAACATTTGCCATGTTGTTTGATTGTGGGTGGTAAGGACTAGTCACTCTGTGTTCAAACTTGTAGTCCCTCGTTAAAGATTTCATCTCCCTATTAACAAAATGGCTACCTCCATCTGAAATCAAAACATTAGGCACCTTAAACCTTTAAATGATATGATCATTAATAAACTTACAGACAGTCATGATGTTTGCTGCTCGGGTTGGGATAGCCTCTACCCACCTTGAAAGATAATCAACTGCTAATAAGATGTACTCAAATCCATTGTTGTTGGGAAAATGACCGATGAAAGCTATGCACCATGCATCAAAAACATCATAGAAAATCGACGGTTGTATATGCATGTCATCTCTATAACCATCTGTTCCTCCCATCATTTCACAACTAGGGCACTACCGTATGAAATCATAGCATCTCTAAACAAGATCAACCAATATAATCCACATTGAAGTACCTTGTGAGTGGTTCTTTTTCTTGAATGGTGTCCTCTAGGTTCTAATGAATGATAATATGTGAGGACACTCTGTTATTCCTCCTGAGGAATATACCTTCTCCAGACACTATATGATCCTTTAAAGAAAAGGAACAGATCCTCCCAGTGGTATCTCCTCGAATTCGACTACAGTGGGTCAATACCGTTCCTAGTCCAACCATGAGGAACTTGCTTGGAGACAAGATAGTTCACCATGTTGACTTACCACAAAAGTGAACTGATAATACAAATCGACTCATTTAGAAAGGTTTCTCTAATTGATTCTGGATCAGGGGAATCCTTCAACTCCAAACGGAATAAATGACCAACCACTACGTTCTTAACTCTGGATTTATCCCTAATGTCCAAATCAAATTCATGGAGTAACAAGATTCACTTAAGAATACACATCTTTGCGTCCTTTTCCATGAGATATCTATTGGTTGTAAAATCTGTATAAATTTTCATCTTAGAGGCCAAAATATTTGACCTAAACTTCTCAAGGGCCCAAACTAACATGAGCTTTTTCTTTTAGTAATTATATTTTTTATGTGGTTGATCTAAAACTTTGCTCGTGTAGTGAATGGAAACCATAATCCCTTCTCATCGCTGACCTAATACAACTCCTATAATAAAATCTAAAGCATTATTCATGATCTTAAACGGAAGAGCAATTAGGAGCTTGTAAAATCGACAAGTCAATTTTTTCCCTTTTAAGAGCTCAAAGTCCTCATGGTACATGTTATCTACAATAAATTCTATGTCTTTTCCTAAGAGCTCAGTTAGTGGTCGAGAAATCTTAGAGAAATCCTGAATAAATCTTCAATAAAATCTAGCATACCCTAGAATGACCTAACTGACTTGACGTTGGTTGGTGGATCAAGCTTCTTGATTACATACACCCTGACAGGGTTAACCTCCATTCCCTTTTTGGAGATGACATGCCCCAACATGATACCCTCCTTTACCATAAAATGGCTCTTTTCCTAAGAGAGTACATAATTCACTTGCCTATACCTATAAGCACTCGATCCAAATGTGTTAAACATGAATCGAATGAATCACCAAGGATCGAGAAATCATCCATGAAGATCCCCATGAAATCCCCCACCATTTCGGCAAATATGGTGATCATACACCACTGAAATGTCCTTATGGCATTATAAAGCTCAAATGGCATGCGCCCGAACGCGTAAGTACCGAAAGGACATGTAAACGTGATCTTTTTCGAATCTTCAAGGTTGATGTCTACTTGATTCTAGCCTGAGTATCCATCAAGAAATAGAAGAACTCTTTCCTCGATAGTCTCTCCAAAATCTGATTGATAAAAAGTAAGGGAAAGTGATCTTTCTTGGTCACAACATCCAAACACCTGTAGTCAACACATACATGCCACGATGTAAGTACTCATGACATGATCTCAACGTCCTCCTCATTGGCGACCATCTGAGTTCCCGACTTCTTCGGGACAACATGAAGGGGGATCGCCCACTTGGAGGTCTGAAATGGGTAAATAATACCCGCTCCACGCCATTTCTCTATCTCTTTCTTAACTACTTCTCGTAGATTAGGGTTTAATCTTTTTTAAAACTCATGGGAAAGCCTGGCATTATCCACAACATAAATGTGGTATGAACAAAGTGTGGGGTTCATACCCACAAGATCCGACATAGTCCAACCTATAGTCTTGCGGTTCTTCTGTAAGACTTATAACAACCTAGACTCGCATTCCACAGTTAGCTTAGAACTAATGATGATAGGAAATCTATCATTGGGTCTGATAAACAAGAAAAAGAGAGGGTCATACGGTCTCACAATGTGAAACCGCAATCGACGTGTCGACCGCTCAATAATCCTCGATTAATCAACAATTAACCCATAATATGAATAAAGCAATGAATAGCAAAAATGTGGAGTTAAAATTTATTATAACTCTACAACAACGTGTATAGCATGTAAGTACATGTAGAGGTCGAACACAAGGAGCAAACGGGAGGAGGCACAAATAATGCATAAAAACTTTGTCTTTTGTCTTTAGTCCAATTTATTACTTTTTGTGGATTTTTAATTTTATATTTTTTTAATTTATATTTGGTTTTATATTTTGTATTTTCTTTTTATATTTTTCAATTTTTTATTTTTCTTTGAAATCTGATATATATATATATATGTATATATGTATATGTATAAATACAATATAAGATATATATAGATACTATAAATTCATAGATATGTAAAAATAGGTAAAATACACTAAATATAATGTTTTTTTATTTTTATATTTTTCGAAGTTTTTGTTATTTTTATGGAAGTTTTGCTAATTTTTATGTATTTTTAAAGTAAAAAATATCCCAAATAAGGGATTAATAAATACTCGAAATTGAATTGGGTGTTAAAAATAGTAAATAGGTCCCAAAATTACCCAAATTAATTTTAATATATAAATATTTATATAAATAAAATTATATAATAAAAAAATATATTTTTGTATTTTTAAATCCAAAATTAAATAAAATTATATAATAAAAAATATATTTTTAGATTTTTATATAAGATTTTGGAGTTTTTTGATTTTTAGACTTTTTCATTTTTTTATTTTTGGTCTATAATTAAAAAATGTCAAAATATAATACATGTAATTTTTTTGGAATTTTTAGATGCATTTTTATATTTTTTGGTATTTTCTAAGTTTAATAGGGAATAAATGAGCTCCATTCCATTTTTAATAAATAGATTAAATGCAAAAAAAATGCCAAATAAAATATGAGCGTGAATATACATGGCATAGAGCATTTAACCCGATTTTTTGGATTTTTGGGAGCACGTTAGCTATATTAATAAATAGATAAGAGCTATAAAATACATGTCATGGTAGGGGCATAAATGCAATAAGAATAAACATCAAGGGTTCATCTACAAATGTGCCAATGTAATAAAGTATTTTTTAATTTTTAAAGACCATTTTATAATTACAAAAGTTGTTAGGGTATACATGCAATTTACCCATCACGTGGGACTACATGTGACGCGGCCTAGAAGGGACCAACATGCAAATACAATAAAATCCAAGGGCCTCCCAATAATTTTCACAAAAATATACAACATTAATTTCATTTTATTGGACTAAATATAAATACAAAACCTTACAGGATTGTCCCTGCAATTTACCCAGCTCACATGAGATGACACGTGAGCTGAGCTAGACTGGACCCAAATGTAATTTAAAGAAATACAAGGGCCTATTTGCAAAATTTTCAAATTATTAATAATGTTAACTTTTATTTATAGGACTACATAAAATACAAAAATACATTGCAAGAATATGCAATTTACCCCATTAAAGGTTGGATCGGACGACGACTAAAGACTTCACTTGACACATGGCGCTCGCACAAGATCCGATGTCGATTCGCTGTGAATAGTATGGATTAGATCAGCAGAGCTGATTTGACGGTCGAGGGACGGCGTCATCCAATGGCAAGGATCAAAACTGGGGCTTCTTCATCCGACAGCAGGGAGGGGCTGCGGAAGAACAGGGAGGAAGGTTCACTTGGGAGAACTTCCTTCAGCGAAATCTCGTTCCCCCGTCAGTCTCCACTACTCCAAAGGGGCTCCGAACACTCCTGGGACCGTCCTCTACATGTTGAGGGTGTCAGAATGATTGGAGTGTCACACGAGCACCACCATGAGGTCGGAGAAGATGTGGTGCTCCAGGTACCTCCGGTGAGGGCGCAAAATCACCTCTAGGTGCATCTAAAGCTCGTAGGACCTGCAAGAAAAATTCTTGGGTCGAGGGCAAAGTGCCTCGACCCGTCAAGAGGTGAAATGGATGCGGGGGAGTCGATGTGGAGGCTACTCCAATGAGGCAGAGGAGATGGAGCGGCTAAATTTCGATCCCAAGATATTCGAGTGGAATGAAATGGGTGGTTGCGTAGGGAATCGGTGGGGAAAGGAAATGAGGCTGAGCTCCGGCGAACTGTGGGTAGTGGTTTTTAAGCTAGACCTAAGGGATAAATGTTAAACTAATTGCATAAATAAAATGTTGGAATGAAATTCTACCTAGAAATGTAAAGATGCACAGCTCAAACCTGGCTTTTGGCCAAGGAGCAGAGGTCACCGGCGTGAGCGGCCTTGGGTGCACCTCCACCCTCCAACAACCACGCGAGCTCAGGGGATCCCCTCCTGTCACGAGGGTGCTCGCTTTGGCCCAGTCATGGGGCTTCAGGGGGCAGAAGATGACCCAAAAGAATCAAGGAGGAGCGGATGTCTTTATTTGTATACATGTATGACACCCTTATTTGACTGGCCGATAACAAGAAATCAGGCGTATGTACAATGGGTTAGATGGTTTGGCGTGGATGTACAATGATCTAGGGACATTTTTTATGAAAGGATTAGGGACATATGATGGATGGATCACCCGCAAAAAAGGGAGGAAAAGTGGGGAAAGCACAGATCCGATGTCCAGGAGCTTGGATGGGACAGTTGACTGGAGTCAACTTTTGACGTGACACCATTGGGCCACGTCAGCCGCTACGCGACAAAACTACGGATTTTATTCAAAAATAATTATTTTAAAATAGTAAATGATCTTATTAATTTTTATATAGAATAAAAAATGTTTCTTATTTAATGTAGTATTTTATTATGTTTTTTATTTATTTTTTGACTTTCTTTATTAGTAGTTAATTTTTAATAGTGTATTTATAGGTATATTCATCTATATTTTGTATATTTTTATTTTTATTTTGTATATTTTATTTTTATTATTTTATTATTTTATTTTATATATTTACAACTTATTTTTAATAGTGTAAATATATTTTTATTTTACTTTTATGATGTTATTTGTACACTTAAATAGAATATGATCCACTTTTATTTATATACAAGTATGATTGTAGGTATTCTGCCTATATATTTACATAGACTTATTTTATTTTTCATTTATTTGGGTTTTATTCTAGTTTTAATATAAACATATGTTATAAATAATATTTACAAATTTATAAAAATATAAATTTATAAAAATAATATAGAATGAATAAATTGAATATCTTAATCAGTATAATGTACAATAGGGGTCAAAAAACCTAACTTTCACATAGTAACTCCAAAAATATAAAAGCACCACCATTAAATAGCTTGTGAAAAGTTATATACAATTAGAGTGTGATTTTGATATGTTTTGAGTTTTTATTTGAAAGATATGGGTCTGGAAGTTAGGTTTTTGGCTTTTTATTTTTTGTATAAAATGAACACTGTGTATTATTTTTGTACAAACTCAATTTTATATTTTTATTTACATTATTATCTACAACTTTCATATGTAAAATTTCTTTATTTGGTGAATAAATAGTAAAGAATAAAATAGGTGTCAAAATTACATAAAATAATGAATAAAAGAATTGGATTTTTATTCCATTTTTGGCCCTTATCTCCCCCTACTTTATTCCTTGTTGACCAACTCAATTCTTGACTTGGTCTCGGGGTTCAGGGTCATGAAATATCTTCAATATTTTATTCATTTTTCCTTTTCTTCTCTTTATTCTATAATTTTGGCATTAAAAACCATATTTTATATACAAATAATACAATAAATAATGAATGCTATTTTGCACAAATTGATGTTATTTACATGCATTAGTTAGGGTTTTTAAGGCCAAAATGACATAATAAAGGTGATGAAATGGAGATTCATCAGGGTCCCACAAGAAAGGCGTACTTTAGTATAGGAGGTAATGTTTTTATCTCTGGTAACATATAATTGATGAATTTGTGATTCATCACTCTTAAAGTTGAAAATAGAGTCTTGTTCTCGAGTATTTAGCTGCATATTTCCCTTTATCTTGCATAATTAGCATTCATATATGCATCCATAATAAATGCATTTTAGCATCCATCTTTGCATTAAATAAAAAGCCTAATTCACCTGTAAAATATTCACAATTATTCACATAATTGTCTGTAATTTATACCCTCTCAAAAGTCAATAAAACCTTCCTTATACTGTGCATATTACTAGTTAATAATATAAAGAAAAAGGCCAAAAATCTCTAGCTTGTAAATTACCCAATCAAACCCCAAATCCAATTGGAGACCTCAGACCTTAGAGAGCACATCTCTCTCTCTTACTACCTCCGAATTAGGTATACTCACTTTCAGATTAATACACATTCAGAGACCCTTAAAATGAGACCAATTTCATTTAAACCATAGCTCGTATGCAGAACTTGGATTTTTGGGCCCCTTTGTGTACTATAAGTATGTATATTTGTACCCTTGTATTTTTGTATCTTATTTACCTCATCTCCGTTTTTGGTCAATATGAAACTTGTAGATCTCATCGAGATCTACAACTTTCATATTTTGAGTTTTTCCAAATTCGGCCTCTTTCTCTCTCTAAATCCATTTTCTTTTTCAGCCATTCAGAGCAGGCCACGTGGCGCCCTCTAATTGTGCCACGCGACCCGCTCCATTGCGCGCCATGCGCCCTCTATTCCCCGCCGTCCGATCACAACCCCTCTCTCTTGATCTGGGTTGTCCACTCCCGCACTCACTGGCAACCCTTTGATCATGCCCAAGAATCAATCACAGTCGTTCTCCAGCGCTGCATCCTCCTTGCACCACGTGGCGGCATCCGCACCCTTCGATGCTTCCTCTTCTCACCTCATATCCACCATCCATCCCACCTTTAACCTATACCGTTCGATCAAAACCTCGGGCATCATCACAGCCGCACGCCAGCGCCTTTACCTACGCCCTCCACATGGCTCCATCATAACCCTTTGATCTCACCCCTCTGATCTATTCCTGGCCCTCCCCTCACGCCCTTCTCCTGACCGTTGGATCGCTCGATCCAACGGTCAAGACGTCGTCTTCTACCTCCCGCAAGGCCCGCACCCCACGTCGTCCACCTTGCGCGCGAGCCGCCCCCTTCCTATTTTGTGAACCACTCAGGCCACACTCTCCGGCCTCCAACACCTCCACCTTGCAGCCCACACTTCCCTCATCCTCGCCGACCCCCTCGATCACCATGAACTCCCACCACGTTGCCCCACGACCTCCACCAACTTTGCCATTCGTCACCTATGCCATCACCTTTCTCCTATAAATACTCCATCCCCGTCGACCTTCGACCCTATCCGCCACCACGGAGAGATTCCCCTAGCTCCTACCTTCCTATTGGTGACAACAATTCGGCAAGGAGTCGAGCGACGAAGGTTGCATCCCTCCGGCGAGATCCATGGCTAACTCCGCTATGCTGCAGCTACCTCCGTGAGCTGCACGAGCTCAGGTCTACTACCGACCTTCGAGCGACGACCAGGAGCCCAGATCTGAGCTCCATTCCCCAGGTAGAAACCTCCATCTTCCCGCTGATCTTCTTCTTCATTTTTCTTTTTCTTCTCGTAATTTATTCACCGCCCACAATCATCTTCACCTTCCTCTGACCATCCTCTGAGCTCTGCCTCAGAGCTGGCATCTTCGCGCCTATATGCATCTTCTCAGACGACACACCACACATCATGCCGACGAGAGTGGCAGAGCAGCACCACCGGACCATCCTCACGCCACTTCAGGCCTCCCTCCGCACTCACGTTCACCCCACAATCACTTTGCACGCCTCGGCTATTTGAGCTAACCCTGCAGGTACTCTATCTTTGATTGGCTGGACGCCTCATCGGAGCTCCCTCGACCTTCATCGCTACCGCTCTCCAGACCGCCCCAGCCTCAGCCGAGACCCCCGAACGCTCCGCCATGCCTCGACGACCCTTCCCTGCTGCTCAGAAGTCCTCGATGAGCTTCATCGACGACCAGAGGAGGAGGCGGAGCTAGAGCAGCATCATCGGAGTGCAGCCACCTCCGTCGCAGGAGGCGGCAGACCATTGAACACGAAGCCCAGTAGTCGTCCAATCCCCTTGATCGGACGGTTCCGAGCCAGACAAGTCTCTATCTCCCCGCAGTCGTCGGATCAGGAGGATCCCACGCTCTACAGCACGCTACGTCATCTTTTCCTCGAGCTCCAGATGTCGTTGGATTCCTTTTGATCTAACGGGCCTCGATCAACCACATGTTCATCTTCAGTGAGCTCCAGACTTCGTTGATCTATCTTGATCCAACGGGTCGTATTGCGCCACGCATCAGCCAACAGAAGCCGTTGGATCTACACTTGATCTAGGGGTCCAGCAGGCGCCACGTAGCTTCCTCCGAGCCTCCTCCCCGACCATTAGGCTCGGAGCACCCGAAGCTAGTCTGAGCCACTTCCGAGCCTGCAGTGCCTCCGAGCCTCCATCTGAGCCTCCGACTTCACCAGAGCCTGGGACCTCACGTGTCTCTAATGTGCGGTCTGGACATTTTGTACCGAGACCCCTAGAGGTTTTGATAATTGCATTCCAGTCCCTACCAGGAGCACCACGTGAGGCGCACGTGTTTTGTGGGCAATTTGCATACATGCCCCCCTCATTATAGGTAATTGCATTTTAGTCCCTATCAGCATGTTTGATTTTCAGCAATTTCCTGTAATTGCAATTAGGCCCTTGTCTTTGCACGCATGTTTAGGTATTCATTTGACATCATTTTTCAAGTCTAAAAATTGCATTGTGTAGCTAAACTTGTCCTCTTTCATATGTGACACTTCTCTTACATCAGTGGAATTTATTATTAATTAATTGGTGAAATTTGTCATATTTTTCCCATTTGATGCCTTTTAATTTGTATTAAATTCTCTGTTCTTCTAAAAATCATCAAAAAATCATATTAGACTTAGGATAACTTAGTTTATAAACTCATTTGCACGCATCTTGAGGTCTGAATAAATCATTTTGTGATTTCTTTAATTAAATTTTAATAGGTCCAATTCACATAAAAATTTAGGTTTATCAATTTTCCTGGATTCTTCACACTTAGATCTATCTAGGATAATTTTTATATTCAGAAATATTGTGATTTGGTATTTATTAAAATTAATTTAGTCAAAATCACCTTGTATTCATATTTAATTCACAATAAAGTCATATAGTGTCAGAAAAATCCAAAAAACTTAGGGTAGATTAATTTCATTGCATTTCACCATCTGACCAAGTTTCATAATTTTTGGAATTAATTTGACCATATTTCTGATTTAACCTTTAAACTGGCCTGATTTTGCATGTGTCTTTTCTTAGTTGCATAAAAATTATTGAAAAATACCAAAAATATCTTCTGAAAATCCGACCTCTTAAATTCACTTAAAATCTACCTAAGAGACAGCTGCCACCCTAAGTTCGACCTTGGGCTTGCCCAAGTAAAATAAAGTTGCCGCTTGAAATTAATTCAACATTAATTAAAAGTGGTTTTTGGTTAGTCCGTATTACCTAACTACAACAAACAACATGACATTAATTTGACCATTAATTTGATTAAATTAATAAAGGTAGTACGAGGACTCTTCAAAATGGTGCCATTACCGGGGAGGCACGGCTTAGGTTAATTTCTAGAAAATTTTGAGTGTTTGATTATCCATCCCCAGGTAGTCTGACCCCCGGTTTTCTTGTTAATATTTTTCTCTAATTTAATTTTAATATTTTTGTGTCGTCCTTTATCTGACATCAATTCGTTGTTGTGCGAGGAACATGAGGAGTCACGAGGCGCTTCGAGGAACTTGCATTTTTAACTTTTTGAGTGATTTGAGAGGATTTGTATTTTTCTGGATTGTGTTTGGAGTGTCCTTTCTTTATGCCACATCTTGGAGGCAGGAGGACACCACTCTGGGAAGAGTATCGCATGGAAGGTACTTCAGTGTGGCTTTTACTGGTCGACTCTATTTCGTGATGCCATCACCTTTGCGAAGTCGTGCCCATTGTGCCAGCGAATGGGAGGAACCGTTGGTTCCAAGGATGAGATGTCGATGCAGCCTGCCATCATTTGTGATGTCTTTGATGCCTGGGGAATCGACTTCATGGGCCCATTCCATGTTAGCCACGGATTTGAATACATACTCCTTGTGGTAGATTACTTGTCTAGGTGGGTGGAGGCTATCACAACCCGAGCCACAGACAGCAGGATTGTCTGTAAATTCATCAGAGATCACATCATCTCTAGGTTCAGGATCCCCAAAATGTTGATACCAGATGGGGGTAGCCACTTTGTAAACAGAGATGTGAAGAAACTCTTGAAGGACTACGGCATCGAACATCAGAGATCACATCATCGCTAGTCCTTACCACCCACAGACTATTGGTATGGTTGAGGTGTCGAATAGGGAGGTGAAAACTATATTGCAGAAGCTTGTCCGCCTAGACAGGAAGGACCGGTCCCAGATCTTGGATCAAGTCCTGTGGGCTTATAGGACAGCTAACAAGACACCGTTAGAAACCTCCCCATTTCGAATGGTATTCGAAAAGTCGTGCCATTTGCCCGTAGAATTAGTGCACAAATCAGAATGGGCAATCAAGAAGGTTAACTGGAACACACACCTAGGGCAGAAACAGCAAGAAATGGATATGAATGAGATGGTGGAAGTCAGAAACCGAGCATACGACAATAGTGTAGTGTACAAGGACAAAGTGAAGCGTTGGCACGATAGATATATCAGACGAAAGACCTTTGTTCCTGGACAGAAGGTATGGTTGTTCAATGCAGGGCTGAAAGTCTTCCAAGGCAAGTTGAAATCAAAGTGGACATGCCCATTCATTGTTCGTACAGTGCATGATAGTGGATGTGTTGAGATCTCAGATCTCACAGATGACGCACCGACATTCCTGGTAAATGGACAACTGTTGAATCACTTCGTCGAATCCAATGAACAGTTAGTCCATATCGAGGAGATTGTATTCATGTGCGAGACAGGTTCAATAGATACACATCGAGCCGCACATGAGACCTTACAACAGTGAACTCTCGCCATCAGTAGCATATGGAAAGATTCAGACCGCGTATATATCCATCATTCATGTACATTCTACCCCTCCCTCCCGTGACTCTAATTATTCACCCCAACATTCATATATCTCCATCTACGACTATAATTAGGATGACCAGATCCTAAGTATAGGGGGGTAAGTCACCTGAGTCCGTTCACTGTACATCCTTCAGTTCACATTGGTCCTCATACCACTCACATCCTTTACTTAGGCTGACCTGAGCCTAAATATAGGGGACCGATGCTTGCCTTGTATATATTCATCCACTTCCCCTCTTGATCTCGTCCGCTCCATTTTTTGATCTTCTTCTACACTTGGCTACCAGAGCCTAAGTATAGAGGGCAGGACGACTTCTATACATTTTTTCCCCTTTGGCTCTCTTACGCTCAGCACGAGCTATGTCTTTTTCCTCGCTTTTCATGCTCTGAGGACATAGTACACGCTAAGTATAGGGGGCATGTATATATTACATATATACTTTACCCATAGCTCGTACTTTCACGTATTTTTTTGTATATATTACGCAATAATTACGGGATGGGTAAAATTGGAGAAATTATTTTGTAAAATGCACTTGTATAATCTATATAATACTCATAAAACACTTGTACCATAGAAGGTATAGCGGAGTTTTCAATATATATATATATATATATATATATATATATAGAAAAATCAAAGGCTTCTTATTTTACTCTTGCACATCATCTCCGCATCTAAAAAGAAAGAAAAAGAGTCTTCCATTTAATTCATCAACATAGCATGTCATCTACATCACATCTATATATCTTGCATATGCAAGGTGAAAAGCTAGTGGGTTCTGAACCAAGTTATGAATAGATGTTGAGGAGAGACTTGATTTGACCTTAATCCACCTAATTTCAGAGGAACCTTATAGGAACTGGAGTTAAGATTTCTCATGTCAAATAACTTAATTCTTTGAGTCTGCAAGTCTATGTTCACATGTCATCTTGATTAGTCTAAGTAGAATATCTCGTGCACACGCATGATTGATGAAACTCGATTTCATCATCTTTATTCTCCATTTTTAACCCCCTTGCTTAAATTTGGGTCAATAAAAACCAAATAATGTCTTGTAATTATCAAAGTCTTGAATAAATTAAAAACCATAAAAAATGTCAAAATTAAAAGATGTGGTGTTTTAGTCTTAAAAATACCCCTAAAAATATTGTGTGTATTCTGTTGACCTCGTTTTCATTTTTGGTCAACATGAAACTTGTAGATCTCATCAAGATCTACAACTTTCATGTTTTGTGTTTTCTCAAATCTGGCTATTTGGTCCTTCAAAAGTCAACTTCTAACTCTGAATAATATGATTGGGCCACTTGGCTCATTCTGGTTGAGCCACGTGGCCGCCTTTCCTCACGCCATGCCGCCCGCGCCCAGCAGCCGTCGGATGAAGGCCTGGGAGCTTTAATCCCCATCATCCACTGTCGCTTTGATCTCCACCACCCGATCAATCCCCGGATCTCATCACGGCCGCCCGTGCTCGCATCTTCATCCTTACGACAAGTGGCGTCTTTTGCGCCATTCGATCGCGCTCTCGTCCCGTCATCTCCACCATTCTTTGATGCCCTTGATATGGACCATCTGATTGCCCTCCTGACTTAATCACACCCATCCTCTACCGCTTCGCCTCCAGCACGACATGTGGCAGCACCCTGGCCCTTCGATCATGTCGCCCTCGATCAGATCGCAGCCGCTCGATGGTGCCTTCTTCTCGATCGTTGGATCGCAAAATCCAACGGTTGAATCGTCGTCGTCAACCTCCAGCTCCCCCCTCTTTCCCACGTTCTCCATCTTGCAAACCCCCTTCGCCCTTCTCATTTTCTTGCCCACCATCACCACCTTCTCCATGCCCGAACCACCCCAGGGTCCTCCCCACAGCTCCATTATCCTCGCGAGTCGCCCCTCAATCCACGACGTCCTCTCAGCTGTACCAAATCGCCCACTCAAAGCACGACTTTGACCTCGCAAACCGCCAACTCCCTCCTTCAAATACGTCGTCCTGGCCCCATTGCACAGTTGTCCACCTTTATACGGGGGAGGCCCAGCCCTCCATCTCCCTGTGACAGGGGGAGGTGGCAGATTGAACGATGACGACCCATCCCCTCCGGTGTTGACCCGCCGCCGATCATGGCGGTGTTGCGGTGCTCCGAGCCCGCTTGAGCTGCTCCGACTGGCTGCAGGGGTCCAGTGACGACCCGGGGCTCGAATCGAGCCCCAGCCCAAGCCTCCGACCTCCATCTCCGATCAGGTAAGCCCCCTCTACCTACTTTGCATTTTTTTCTTGATTTTTACTTAATTAATTAGGATGTTATCCCCCCTCTCGACCCTCATCGCTCACCTCCCGAGTTCCGTCCTTCATCCACCATTCACGCGCACACTTTCGTTCACACTCATCTTTCTCCACACCCTAGCTCACCTCCAACCCATCTTCCCCGGATTCGCCGGAGAAGAAACTTGGCCGCTACCTTCCTCATTCCACCTCGGCCAACCATTCCATCTCATCCCACACCCATCATCAGTTTAGGATGCTTCGGCTATCAAATTAACGTTGCAGATGCCTATTCTTTCAATGGCCGGATTCCTTCGCCAGAGCTTCTTCGCCAAGCTCGTCTCCGGCCTGCTTGCGTCGTCATCCTCCTCTAGAGAGTCCAACAGCTTCGTTGAGCTTCAAAGGTGCTACCAGACGGTCAGAAGCAGCTGGAGACCTCCACCGTGTCCTAGAACGAGCGACGAAGCTGGATCTCATTTGCCGGAGATCGAACTTCGCCGCCCAACGCAGAGGAGGAAGGATGTACAGCAGCCGTCGGATGGTTTTACCCTGGTGACCATCTGACGGCCCCCATGAAGCCACGATGATATCTTCTCCCGCTACGGCAACCGTCTGATCTCGATGATCAGACGGTCCGGGATTCCTCCATGTGTCCGCGTTAGGAAGGTGAACCAGACCTCCAGGCTCGAGGTGCTCGAGCCTTATCCGACCCTGATCTGAGCCATCCCGAGCCTGCATCAATCCCAAGCCAGCTCCTGAACCTACTCCGAGCCTTGCCGAAGCTGCCTCCACCTTCTCCGAGCCTCCGAGCCGTCCCGAGCCTAGAGAGCACGTGCGCAGCACGTGCCATCTAGGTAAATTGCAAGGAGGCCCCGCCGACTTCTCCATTTTACAGACATGTCCTTATATCACGTGCCGATCATGTGCGTAGTGGGTAATTTGCAGCTATGCCCTTGCGGGTTTCAATAATTGCAAAAAATGCCCCTGTGCGTGTGGGTTCTTTACAGGGAAGATCCTGTACTTTTCATATTTGCATTTTAGTCCCTCCCAGGGATCTGTTTGTATTTATCTTTTCATGTTTTCTTGTGTTTATGCCCTTGACTTCTTTCATGTATATCTTGAGCACTGTATCTCTGTTTTAGTTGATTTCAATTCCATTTTGAAGCTTATTTGATGATCTTTCTAATGGCATGCTCATTTCTTATTTTGGACACAAAATTTTTGATGTATTATTTTAGAAGCCATGTGTCCCTTATTGCTTAAGCTTATGCCTTGTTTAATTTGTCCATCAAGCTTGACCCATAAATTAAACTCGAAATTGACATTTTGTTAAATTTGCTCATCATTTTATTCTGATCTAGGGCATATTATTTTTCTTTGCCTAGCATTTACTTGCATGATTAAAATAAAATTAAAAAAATTTGCATGTTTTGTAATTGTTTAGTGCATTGTCTTGTCCTTTAGCATTGTTTGACCTATGGCTCTTTAACTCAACACTTAATTTATGAATAAAAATCTGAATAATCACGAGAGAGGCCCGTGTCCCTGAGTTCGACCTTAGTTTCTTGCCAACTAAAATAAAAAATACGACCATCTGATTCTATTGACATATCCAACTTAGATGGTTTTTTTGATGAACCTATTTCGGCCTGGCTACGACGATCTTAAGTGCTAATTCATCACTATTAGAGGGCCGGATTGGCGCTTTGTCAAATGGCGTCGTTGCCGGATACACGGCTCATTTCCTATATTATTTGGAATTTTATTTATTTAATTAAGTGTTTCATTTTATAGGTCAGCTTGTTCATATATTTAGCATTACAAAATTTTTCTTTTTTATTTGATATCTAACCTATGTTTCTATGGTAGGGCCCTTGATGATTCAAGGAGGCGAGGAGCAGGCGCTTCCCGTTGCGAGGAACCGCAGAAGCACACTTGGAGCAAGTAGAAAAAGAAAAAAATGTCATGTTGCATACCATGTAATAATCGTCTTTTACAGCGGTCTTTGATCGAAGACTCGCGAGTGTAGTCGAACGAATGTGGTTGTGTGGGGATCGTCCCCACTTGAGTGTCGACCTAGGACCTGGCACGCGGCTCTCCGAGCTTATTTTATTTTCCACTTTTTACGTGCTTGCTCGTAGGTAGGACACACTAAAATATAGATGCGCATAATCTCGCTTCACTTAGCCAAAATTAATGGATACCCTTCCCCGCTAATAGAAGCATGATTAGGTGCGGCTTTTTGATTGACTTGCATACATGACTTTGGTTTTTAAAACAGCCTAAATTTTCACGGATTTTTGCCAACTCACTACATGATTTCACGCTTAGCCTAGATCACGGTTTTTATCGAATACATGGTTTTTTTCAATTTCCCATCCTAGCTTGATCACCTAGGTTAAAGGAAAATGGGAATGAACGGTAGACGATGATTGCTTGATTTAGGTGCTCACCTTAATTCAGTGACAATTTGAAATAATAACTGGGACTGTTAGTTGCAAATCAACCTAAAATGGAGTAAAAAAATATTTTGGGAGAGCAACACCCTCGTGCGCAGTCGATTTCACTTAACTATTTTATTGTCACGTAAAGATAGAATGTTTTAATCACCAATAAAACTGACAAGTTAATAAACCAACCTCGGTTGGTTTCATGTGTGAGTTGGTGAAATTGAAGGGTTTTGCATGCTTGATTGAGCCATGTTTGCTCCGACACCCTCCCTTGAGCCTTAGATACTCCATTTATCTCCGCAGATTCATCCACTCACTTGTATATCCATCCTTCTTCTTCGTTCACCCCGGGTCTCTCCCAACATCAAATTTGCATCTTTATACTTAGGCTAATCTCAGTCAAAGTATAGGGGGACCCAAGTCCCCGTCATTTTCTCTACTCATCTTAACTTGCCTTTATACTTGGGTTATTTCTAACCTAGTATAGGGGGAGCCCCTCTTAGCTCCTGTATATTTCTCTATATTTAAATGGACCTATGGACTTGTATCATCTAGTGCTATGAGGACATAGAAAAGTTTAAGTATAGGGGGGTATACCGTATATACAATATACTTTAGCTATAATCTGAAAATTTTGAAAAATTTTAAACTTTTTGACTAAAGTAAAATTCTTTGAACTAAGTGGACTCAATTGTTTTCACAGCTTTTTCTATATTATGTTAAACTATTTTTATAAAAATATTTTCGAAAATGGTTTGAAAAATGAGTTTTCCTTGTTTTGAAAAATCTTTTGAAAATCTTTTGAAAATTTTTATTTGTGTGACATGGTTTTAAAAATTTTCTTTCTCTTTTCAAGGAAAGTTGAGTCTAACCAGTGTTCTAACCTTCTATTAAAATCCATAAAAATGAGAAAATACAAAAATCCTTTAGGAGTCATTAGTGACTACTAAGCCCAATTAAGTAGCTACGTTCAGTGAGGGTTCACCCTTAGCAGGGTGGATGGTTTAGAGGACATCGCGTAAGGCCCCGTCCTCAAGTAACGTGCTCGTGAGAGTGACAGCTCGCGTTCTGTGCTGTTGAAGCGAGGAGAGGGAGTGTGACCACTGATACGGTGAAGCTTCGCCGCCTTGCTTCGCCACCAGCTGGAGCTCGAGCCTCGGAGGGAGACGCTCCTCGAGGCGACGACCCAGAGCTGCGCAAGCTCATCCCCAATCCCCCCCATACTTAACTTTGCTAGTCCCTTAGCAAACACTTATTTGAAAAAGAAGTGAAAAAGAAATAAAGAAAAAGAAAAAGAGAATGTACATGGATCAAGGCTGATTATTAAACTTGCCTTCATTAAATTAAGGTATGGAGCTCGATCAGATATTTGGATTATTAATGTGTCGGAACCTTATTTGGACTTAAGTCTAAAACTCAACAGCCTCTAAGTTCCACTAATCTATAACCAAGACTCCTCAATGCTCCAGATCGGAACAAGTCATCAATCACAAACCCTGAAGACCATGAATCTTTTCTTGTCCTGTGAATGTGAGGTTTAAGCTCTCCACCTCAGAAATGGCAACTTGACAACCCTCCCCAACAAGGTAACTCTATGACCTCAATCTGGCCACTCTTTCCTCGAGGAGCGGGGTATTCCCTTCTAAGTTCAAGTTCAACCGGCTCAAGAAGAGGAGGAAGAAGAGAATGGGTCAAGGCCAGTGTAGCCAAGTACCCTTGGGAGCTTGACCAGTGTAGCCAAGTCTCCCTACTGCAAGCTACATCAGGTGGATCATGAAACCAAGCTTTGCTTATTGCACTCTATATACATACTCCGGTGGGATTATCATTTTCTCTCAGACCCACCACTTCTTTTGGAGTTATTTTCTTTTTGTATTTTTTTTTCAAGTGCATATATACAACATATACATGTGCAGCATATATACAAGGAGTTTTTCCTTTTGAGCCAGTAGACTATCCCTCTTTTGAAGCTTTCACTACTAACGTCTTGGCTATTTTCGACACAGAATTTGCGGCGGTTGGTACAGCCGCCGCTAATAGTTTACCATTTGCGGCGGTTTTTATTGTAACCGTCGTATAAACAATATAAATTATTTGCGGCGGTCATTAAAGACCGCCGTAAATGATCTTCTATCAAAATTTCCAGAACGCCCGCCTCCTTCCCCCATTCACCTCACGCCTCACCTCTCCCCGCAAACCCTCGCCCTCACCTCGCGCCTCCTCCTCCCGCTGCCTCCTCCCTTCCCCGCCGCCTCCTCCCGCTTTCCCTCGCCGCCAACCCACCCTACCCACGCCGCCTCCTCTCCTGTACCCTCTCTGTCCCCCTCGTCTCCCTCGTCGCCTTCTCCACAGCCCCTCCTCCATCGCCCACCGCCGCCGCCCTCCACAGCGCCTCCTCCATCGCCCACCGCCGCCGCCCTCCACAGCCCCTCCTCCATCGGCCACCGCCGCCGCCCTGCTGAGCGCAAGAAGCGGCCCTCAGACCACCGTTGTCATTGCGGGCTCCATTCCTCGGATCCTCCCTCAGGGTTCCTCCTCCTCTCTTTATTTCAGTTTCATATTTTTTGTTTCAAATAATTTTTTTACAGTTGCTGAAACTATATTGTATTTGTCTCTTTGTCATCCCCAACTGGAATTGTTCAATGACATGATGAAGTGCTTATTTGAGTCATGAATAGTCTGATGTAGTACAAGTACCAACCATTTAAATGTGAATAAATGATATTAAAGAGAACGAAATGAATATGTAAAATGTGAAATGATAGGTTTGAGTATGCAATGTGTGTGGCATCCAAATCCAGATCCAATATCTATCACATCACTGGCAATTGGTGTTTTGTGTCCCATGGACGACCCTTTCCACGAAGACTTTGCCTTGCACATGGATATTTCTCGTGGTGTGTGAGTAGATGGAGATAAACATCACATGGGATGGACATGCACTCTTTTGTCTCTGGTTAGAAACTTAGATGGTTGCAAACCTAATAGAGGAGTTGAGTAACACTTTATACTTGGTCCCTGAGGTAATATTTTTGTGAATGCTCGATATAGTTTGATGCCAAGTTGCATAGTTGGTAGTCTAAGCTTTGTTTTCACATGAAGTTAGTACTTAGATACCAGATAGTTCAATTGATGTTTCGAGTACTAGGACTATGAGGGGAGTTCTGGGTAGTGAGAAATGAAGGAGGAAAATGATGAACGGTTCCCTATAATTAAAAGAAAATAAAGATGTTTTGATTCAGAATGGAATATATGATTTGATTGATAATGATTGAGAGCCATGACTTGTGCACTACACTATTAAGGACATTTACCAATGGGTAAAAGACTTGGGTGATTTGCAATGGATTATCGTACGATATAAATAATCAAATGGTGAATAATAAATATGCGTGTTGGGTGTGGAATAAGTAGGAATAAAGATGAATAACAAGGAGAATAATGGTCTATTCTTTGTCCGGCTGGGAAGATATTAATAAGGGGAATAAGATGGAATAAGGATATGTAAAGTGGAATAAAGATGAAAACAAGAGTAGAATAAGGTGAAATAATGTGATGTGGATGGGAATAGCCGTACTTTTGGAAATCGTGACGGATAGAGAATTGATCCATTGCTCTACGCTTTATAAAGTAAAATGACTGATGTAAAAAGATTGCAAAACGGAAATACATAACCTTTTCAAGTAGTCTATCACCCAAGTTTCTTTGATATCCCTGATATGCGAGTTTGACTAGTTAAAAATGCATAAAGTAATGGACAGTCCTTTGATTAACTACAGTCATTAATTCATGTTATCTAGTCTACCTACACCTTCACTCGTCTAGCTCTTATTAGCTCTTACATCAATCTCTAACAATTATTATTTCCTTGTAAGGTCTTAAGCATGGATAAGTCATGGTTAACGAAGCGAAGGACAGATTATCCTTCGTACAAAGCTGGAGTTCTGACATGGTTAGAGTGGGCATTTCACATTGACCGAAAGAGATTTCGGAAAGGAGCAAACTATGAGATGATTCCTTGTCCGTGCAAGAAATGTTTGAATGGATATTTACAAGAAAGGGATACCGTGTTAGAGCATGTCATTATCAATGGTTGGTGGGACTTTTATATCAACTGGACGGTTCATGGTGAGGAATTTGCGGAGGCATCCTCATCGGTAGATGGTGGTTTTCAATTTGAAAGTAGTGGACAACCAAATGAAGCTGAATGCATGGAAGATGTTCTTGATCGTGATCATGATCTTGTTGAATTGATAGAGGATAGTGGTCAATTCTTCACTTTTTTGAAAGATGTAGAAGAACCAATTGTCCCAGGGAATAAGATGTCTAGATTGAAGTTCTTACTAGAGTTATTCCGAATCAAGGCTAGGCACAAATTGACCTCAATTTGTATGAATGATATTCTTGAACTGATAAGACAATTATTGGAGGCAAAGGATGGTTTCCCTAATAGTTGGCGGGATGCAAAAAAAGAATTTCGAAAGTTAGGACTTCAATCTGAGAAGATTGATGCATGTCCGAATGATTGCATTCTTTTTCGAGATGCTTATAAGAATTTGGATAGTTGTCCGTATTGTGGTGTATCCAGATATAAATGTGATAAAGCTGGTGACTCGCGCTCAAAGCTAATACCAAGTAAGGTTTTGCGTTACTTTCCTTTGATCCCAAGATTACAAAGATTATTCATGTCAAATAGAACCGCCAAATGGATGACTTGGCATCAGAAGAGTCATTCAAATGAGGGTCTTATGCAACATCCAGCAGATTCCATTGAGTGGAAATCATTTAATGATCGCTTTCCCGATTTTGCTAGGGATGGACGGAATGTCCGGTTAGGACTTGCAAGCGATGGTTTCAATCCTTTTAAGACAATGTTTCCATCATATTCTATATGGCCAGTGGTTGTTGTTACATACAATTTGCCTCCATGGATGTGTATGAAGTCAAATTTTATGATGTTGACATTGTTGATTCCGGGGCCAAAAGCGCCAGGAAATGCAATAGATGTTTACTTACAGCCGCTCATTGACGAGTTGAAGTTATTGTGGGATCAAGGTGTGGAAACATTTGATGCACAATCGAAGCAATCATTTTTTTTGCAAGGGGCATTATTATGGACGATTAATGATTTTCCAGCATATGGCAATCTTTCTGGATGGAGTACAAAAGGTAAGTTTGCGTGTCCTGTTTGCATGGAACATACGCACCATCTTCGCTTAAATGAGAGTAAGAAAATGTGTTATTTGGGACACCGGAGGTTTCTTCCAGTATCGCATCGATGGAGGAACAGTGTACATAAGGATGATTTCGATGGAAAGTCTTGTCGCCCATCAGCACGATTTCCAGATAGAGTTCTAAGAACAGATTCTATACGGCAATCAGGTCATGCGGTCATGGAAAAGTTGCTACAGTTGAAAGATATCAGACTTGGGAAGACTTTTAAAAAGGATTTGAAGGATTTACAGAATGTAGGATTCAAAACGAAGAGCATATTCTACATGGAATTGCCTTATTGGAAAGAACTGAACATTCATCATAACCTTGATGTAATGCACATTGAGAAGAATGTCATGGATAACATCTTGGATATGTTTAACCTCACTGACTCTCCAAAGGATACCATTAAAACACGAAAAGATTTACAACAACTTGGCATTCGTGAGCATTTGCATGTGAAACCTATGGAAAATGGAAAATTTGATATGCCTGAATCGCTTTACCATCTTGACTCGAACAAGCGTAGATGTCTCCTCTCTTTTCTAAAGGACATTGTGGTTCTGGATGGCTTCTGCTCAAATATATCAAGATGTATAAACGATGTGCAAAAGAAAATTAGTGGGCTCAAAAGTCACGATAGCCATGTGTACATGCAGGTCTTTTTTCCTCTCGCAATTCGTGGTTTGTTACCTCAATCTGTTGTTGAACCTATTACCGAGTTAAGTATGTATTTTAAGATAATATGTGCTAAGGCGCTTGATGCAAACCTTTTGGAGAAGTGGAATGTTAGAGTTGTTGAGACGCTTTGTAAGTTAGAACGACTCTTTCCTCCAGCTTTTTTTGATGTGATGGTGCACTTGGTCGTTCATTTGGCAGATGAAGCAAGACTTGGTGGTCCTGTACAATTCCGATGGATGTATCCGATTGAGAGGTTTCTTAAGAAATTGAAGGACTATGTTCTAAATCGATCTAAGCCGGAAGGATCAATTGTAGAGGGGTACCTTGTTGAAGAGTGCATAACCTTTTGTCTAATGTACATCGAAAGTGAGGATCATCGTTTCAAATGTCTTGAAAGAAATGATGCTCCTTACAATGAGTTTGATGATGATCGGCTTTCTATATTTGAGATTCAAGGACGAGCATTTAACAAGACAATCCTCCTACCTATGAATGACACAGATCGACGATTAGCCCACGTGTATGTGTTGAAAAAAGTACCTGAAATCGGTCCATTCTACAATGAGTGGAAACACTCACATAATAGAATAAAAAGGTGCGAAACTACTTTTATTGAATGGTTTGCAGAAAGAGTCGAGCGAATGAAAATGGAAGATGATCCTCGTTGGATAACAGATTTTGATATGCTAGCAAAGAGACCTTTCAGTTATGCGTACAGGCACAGTGGGTATATAATAAATGGTTATAGATTTAAGAGCTTCTCAGAAACCAATAATAAGAAGGCAAATATTCTCTCTGGAGTCTTTGTAAAAAGCAATATATCATCAGGTTGTGATGGTTATTACGGGCAAATTAATGAGATAATTGAGATGAACTTCCAACATGATCGAAGAGTAGTACTATTCAAATGTGATTGGTATGATGTATTCAAAGATACTGCATTTAAGTTGGATCCAAACTATGGATATATAAGCCTTAATAAGAGTAGAACCATTCTCAATAAAGTAGAACCATTTGTGCTAGCATGCCAAGCAGACCAGGTTTTTTATGTTCCAGACAACGCGAATCCTGGTTGGATTATTCCAATAAAGGTAACTCCTCGAGGCTATCGAGTGCCTGTTGAAAATGAGAATTATGAAGAAGAGGAGGCTTATCAAGAACACGTAGAGATATAAAGTACAACATTCTTCTTTTTTATTTGTTTAATTATTCCTTCTTGAATTTAAATTGTTGTTAATGAAGTTTATTGTAATACCTCATTTATAAATGTAGATGGTACGTACACGTTTTTTTAGACGACATGAGCCAAGCGAGGAGAATGCAGAGGAGAATGCAGAGGGGGATGAAGATATACATGACACACATGAGAATGAGGGCACTCAAGCTCCTTCTGATACTGCAGGACCATCATCATCAGGTATAAATGTGCATATCTATGTTTCTTACTTAAATTGGCAGTGAATGTAATATTTTTAGAAACAGCTCCTCAACAAAAAGGAAGAGGTCGTGCCAAATGCAATCAATTAAATAAACTGAAGCCAGGTGAAAGAATAAAAGTTCAAGTGACCAAGGGCGGGCAAGCTATTGGGGATTACAGTGGTCCTTTTTCTAGTCGATTGGGAATCACTGCGAGGATGCATATCCCAATGAGTACCACCGACTTTAGAAAAGTCCCACCAGTAGTGAGAGCTGCCATAATCTTAGACATGAAGGTAAATGAAATTAAAGTTAGATAAATTGGTCATATCTTTTTACATGACTTGTGTTTTTTTGTGTACCCAGAATGTATTTGATTGGGGTGATGATGCTGACATCGAGGAGGGGATTCTGCAACGAGCAGGAAAAATACATCGGGACGTACGCAGTAGAGGGAAGAAGGTGGGTAATAACTTAACCATTTGTTACATTTGTTTGTGTAGTGTCTTGATTGCATGCTAACTATTCCAAAAATGAAGATTTTCGACCAATTCACATCCGAGGCTGAAGCAAGAGCCAATCCACCTTTGGGCTGGCAACATGCAGAGTGGGAGGTTGCCATTGATTTTTGGACCAGTGAGGAGTTCAAGGTATAATCAACATAGATGTAAATATATTTAGTATTTTGAATCTTTCTTTACAAATTTTATTTCTTTCTTACGTACAGAATATATCTCAAACAAACACGGCCAATAGAAGAAAAGCTCCTGGTCCCACACATACCTTGGGAAGGACAAGTTTAGATCAGTTAAAACACATCCATGTGAGATCCATTTAGTTTTGTTCTATTGTAAATGCAATAGTTGCTGATGTATTCTATAATTATAGGCTGCATCAGGGGAGATGACGGATCGAGTGAGACTTTTTGAGAGAACACGGCAGTCGACAGACAAAGAAGGAAATAAGTTTTTTATCCATGAGAGTTATGCAGAAGCCCATGTAAGTCAAGCTTTCATTTTAATCCAACTTTTAAAAGGGAAGGGTATCTATAATTGGATGAATGACATTCAATTTGCAGGGTCGCATGGTAGAGTTCATACAGAGTCAACCTTCATCAGACCATGCGACTCCAGAACAATTGGGTGAGGATGCTTTTCGCCACGTCTTTCCTCCTGCTGCCCAACATTCAGGACGGGTTCTACTTGGGGGTGCATCTTCCACCAAGACAAGTTGGTATGGACGAATGGGTGGTGGGCCATCGCAGGAGGAGTTCGAGAAACTTAAGGAGACAGTGGTGGACTTGAGAGATGATCTGGATAGGGCACATGGGAGGGAAGATCAACTGCGAGATTTAGTGCAACAGAATACCCAAACGATGCAACAAATGCAAAGGCTGATTGAAGAGCTGAGTAGAACGAACCATGTAGTTCCGCATCGTGAAAGCAACGATAGCCCTCCCCCTGGCGACAGTGATGCTGCACCTCATAATTAGCTAGCTACTATGTTATATATCTAGAATCATGTAAAAATATATGTTATGGAGAACATTTCCTTTGTGGAAGAACTTGTTAGAAAGTTGTAATATGTGTATGACTTACTTGTTTTTGTTGTTTGTTTCCAACCTTGCATGATGTGACTTGCTTGTAGATCTATGTTATGTTGCAATATATACTTGTTTGCAGATTTAGAGAAGCTCAATTACTATGTTATGTTGCAGATCTATGTGAGTTGTAATATGTTATGTTGCTATGTTGTTAGACTGCTAGCAGAGGTTCTGTTCTGGATTTTTTTTTGCGGCGGTTACGATTTGCGGCGGTTCCTAATGACCGCCTCAAATAAGCTGGTATACTTGTTGCGGCGGTTTGCATAGGCGGCGGTTACTGTCAACCTCCGCAAAAGGTATTTGTGTCGGGGTTATTTGCGGTGCTTATTAGCGGCGGTTTTTTACCTATTTGCGGCGTATATTAACCGCCGTAAATAGTCCAACCTGTTGTAGTGTTTATTGCAACCCACAACTCCCGTCATTAGACCTCATGGCAACCAGACCAAGTTGAGACGCACTTCCTTCACTAAAAGAAGAAGAGAGGTTCCGCCTAGAAGTACTACCCTCATATGCTACCCCAAGTCAAGGAAGACTGCCTCCTCACCACCTCATCCGTAGAGAGCTCGGTGCATAGTGCTGGTGTCCAAGTAAAGCCATTGTCTATATGAGTCATGTGTTGTTGTTAAGTGCTCTACTTAGGCTCATTGAGATGACATGTGATCATAGCCTAGTGGACTCAAAGAATTAAGTCACCATGGACCTGAAAAGCCTTAAACCTAAGCCCTATAAGGTTCCTCTTAGAAATTAGGTGGATTAAGATCTTAATCAAGCTCCATTTCTCAATTTGATTCCAGGCTAGTTTAAATGTCAACTATCATCCAGAAAAACTATATATATATAAGTACAAAAAGATGTGATTTACACAAATTTTACAAACATGCAAAATTTTTGAAAAAATGTTTTGAAATCATGAATGAATGATGCATGAAGTGCGAGTTTTGCAAAAAGATATTTACACAAATTTACACAAGATTTTTGCAAACTTTTGATTTTCAAAACATTTTGGAAAAATTTTGTACTATATACATAATTTTGATAAGAAAATATTTACACAAGCTTTACACAAAAGACTTTGAAATCATTTTTACAAAAATAATTTGTACACTAGCAATTTATGTGCAAATAAAAGAAGTTTATGTACATGAAAAATTTTTAATTTTTGTGATTTTTAGCCATTTTATTTATTAACACACTCACACAAAGTACGAGTTATGGCTAAAGTATATATGGAATATATACACACCCCCCTATACTTAGCTCGAACGATGTCCTCAGAGTCAAGAGCGATGAAGAAGACATAACTCGTGCTAGGTATAGGGAAGTGAAAAGAAAGGCTATATACAAAGGCGAATAAATGAAATGGAAAGTCAAGAAGGTCTCAGGTCTTCCCCCTATACTTAGGATCAAGTGATCCTAAGTATAGCAGGTTGTATACTAAGGGAAAACCGAGTGGAGAATGTACAGGGTCTACCCCCCCTATACTTAGGGTGAAATATCCCTAAGTATAGGCAGCAAAACAGGGGTAGAAAGAAACAAAAGAAATACCCAAAGGTCTCACATCCCCCCTATACTTAGGGTAAAGTGCATCCTAAGTATAGCCTAATCACAAGATGAAGAAAGGGATATGGGACTAAAGAATGTAGTGATATAAACATCTAGATCTATACAAGGCGGAAGATCAGTGAAACTCAGGCGTGAGATGCATTAGATGTGAGTCAAAGACCACATCTCACGCAAAATGAATAGGGGCAAGATCAGCGACCCGCGGCTCATGATCTAGAAATGGCTTGAGCTAGGGGTGCACATGGATCGGATTGGATCGGATTTTGGCTCAATCCGTGTCCAATCCACGCTTAACGGATTTTTTATTTTTCCAATCCAATCCAATCCATTAAACATGCAAATCAAGTCCAATCCGATCTACCGGATTACGGATTGGATCAGATTGGTTCGGATTTTTAATACTCACCTAAGTTAAGATTAAGTTTGAAGCACACTAGACCTTGATATTTAAATCGTGATTCTAAAATTGAGATTATAGATAAATGTAAAGAAAATGATATTTACTTTTTGGAAAGCAAAAACTACGCTTGTTACAGATATAGTACAAACAATCATTTTATAACTAAATATAAATAACATAATTGTAATCCATAGAAACCATAGAAGAATCACCTTGACTTTGACTAAACTTCAAGTTTGTATATATCAAATGGGAACTACAACTAACCTGCTTGGCTATGTATTACGGGACAGAGGACCGTGCACGAAGGAGGTTTGGGACAAGAACCATGCACGACTGCGCGGTGCGGGGTGAGGTTCTTGGTTGCACATACACGAGGGAGGTCTGGGAGAGTCGAAGATGAGGTTTGTTTGTGCATGTGCGAGGGGAGCCTAGCTATACGTGCGAGCGGCTGGGGACAAGATGGGCGTAGCTGAGGAAGAGACGGTTAAGGTGGAGATCTGGCTACACGTGTGCGAGAGAGGTCTGGGAGAGACGAGGACGAGGTCTGGTCACGTGTAGGGAGAAAGATTGGGTTGTGCATGCATGCAACTGGGGACGATGACAACATCCAACGGAGATGTGTGCTTCTAAGGGTAGAGATATGTGCGGCACGAGTGGATGTCTTGTATGGAAGGATCCCAAGGTTGTTTAGGATTAGGTATTATTATTTTTAAGAATGGTATTTTGTTTGGAAAATTGGAAGGGCTCGAAGGACATTGTGGGTAGGTAATGCTTTTTTCAAAACCAACAAGTGAGGGGGGTAAGGAGGTTTCTAGCAAGTGGTGTGGAGTAAAGATTGAGTTGGATTAAATTAAGGAATAGCTTGGATATTAAATATAGCTTTCAAATAAAATTAAATATATGATTTGCTTTAATGATAAGAAATAAATTATTATATATTATTTATCAACGGATTAACGGATTGGATCGGGTCGGATTTTGATAATAATCCGATCCAATCCATAGATGAACGGATTTGTAAAATTCTAATCCGATCCGATCCATTGAACTTATAAATCCAAACCGATCCAATCCAATGGCAACGGATTGGATCGGATTACGGATTTTATCCGATCCATGTGCACCCCTAGCTTGAGCCGCTGGCCGTTCACTCGAAAGGTACTCAGAAGACAACTCAGATATGTCAATGCTACCGTTGTCGTGTACCTTCCTGACCAAGTAGGGTCCCTTCCATTTGCTCTGTAGCTTCCCTGGAAATAAACGAAGCCTCGCATCAAACAGCCATACTCTCTGTCCAATCTCAAAATGCTTGTGGATGATGTGAGAATCATGCCACTCCTTCACTCTCTCCTTATACTGTAGGCTGTTTGAGAAAGCTGTATCTCTAAGCTCCTCCAAGGCTGCTAACTCTGCCCTCCTCTGGTCTCCTACGCCATCTGGATCCATAAGAATATCTGTAACTGCCCATAGTGACCTGTGCCTCAACTCAACAGGCAAATGGCACGGCTTGCCATAAACGAGGCGAAAGGGAGATGTGCCCAATGGTGTCTTGAAAGACGTCCTATATGCCCACAAGATCGAGTCCAAAAGCTGTGACCAATCCTTTCGGTCAGGGCGGACGACTTTCTGCAAGATAGTTTTGATCTCCCTATTCGACACCTCGGCTAGACCATTCGTCTGTGGATGGTAAGGTGTAGCAACACGATGGTCTATACCGAACTCGCTAGCAAGGGCCTTCACCTGGTCGTTGATGAAATGAGACCCCCCATCAGAAATCAGAACTCGTGGAACCCCGAACCGCGTGATGATGTGCTTCCTCAAAAATCTGCATACTGTCCTCGCATCAGCGGCTCGGGCGGGGATAGCCTCAACCCAACGACTAACATAATCCACGGCCAACAGAATGTACTCAAATCCCTGACTCTTAGGGAATGGACCCATGAAATCGATGCCCCATGCGTCAAAAACCTCACAGAAGTGAATGGGCTGCATCGGCATCATATCACACTGTCCACAAGTGCCCATCCTCTGACAGTCAGTACACCTCTTCACGAACTCATCAGAGTCCTTGAAGAGGGTAGGCCACCACAAGCAGGATTGGAGCACTTTCTGTGTCGTTCTCCTCCCAGAATGATGTCCTCCTGCCTCAAGCTTGTGGCAGTAAGTGAGGACGCTATGGTGTTCCTCCTGAGGAATACACCGACGCCAGACGCTATCCCCTCCTTCGTGGTAAAGGATGGGATCCTCCCAGTGGTAGGACTTGGCCTTCGCAAGGAAGGTTTCAAGCCTCTGCCTGGGCCAATCTTGTGGGACTTTCCCAACAACGAGAAAGTTCACAATATCGGCATACCACGGGAGTGAGGCGATAGCAAGTATCAACTCATCTGGGAAGGTCTCACAAATGGGATCTATCTGCTCAGACTCCTCAGGCTGCTCTATACGGGAGAGATGATCCGCCACCACATTCTTGACTCCAGGCTTATCCTTGATCTCAATGTCGAACTCCTGGAGTAGAAGGATCCATCTAGTAAGTCTGGCCTTGGCATCCTTCTTTGCCATGAGGTACCTGATGGCGGTGTGATCTGTGTACAGGGTCACTCTAGATCCAATGATATAAGATCGAAACTTATCTAGGGCGAACACTACGGCTAGCATCTCCTTCTCTGTGACCGTGTAATTCCGCTGCGCGGAATCCAATGTGCGGCTAGCGTAGTGAATAGCAAATGGAACTCCATCCCTCCTCTGTCCCAGCACTGCCCCAACGGCAAAATCGGAAGCATCCGTCATGATCTCGAATGGAAGAGACCAATCAGGCGGCTGGAGGACAGGAGCCTCAATAACACACTACTGGAGAGTCGCAAAGGACGAAAGACACTTGTCATCGACAAGGAACTCGGTGTCTTTCGTCAAGAGGTCAGTCAACGGTCGGGCAATCCTGCTGAAATCCTGAATAAATCTCCGAAAAAAACCAACGTGCCCCAGGAATGACCGTAACTGCCTCAAATTGGACGGTGGTGCGAGTTTTCTAATGACATCAACCTTTGTCGGATCAACCTCCATGCCCCTGTTGGAGATGATATGGCCAAGCACCGTCCCTTGAGTCACCATGAAGTGACTCTTCTCCCAAGATAGAACCAAATGGTACTCAATACATCGCTGGAGTACTCGGTCTAGGCAGTCAAGACAGGAGTCGAATCCATCGCCGTAGACCGAGAAATCGTCCATGAAGACCTCCAAACACTCCCCTACCATGTCCGAAAAGATCGATAGCATGCACCTCTGAAAAGTCGCAGGGGCATTGCATAGCCCAAATGGCATGCGTCGAAAGGCATATGTACCGAAGGGACAGGTAAAGGTGGTCTTCTCCTGATCCTCAGGAGCGATGGCCACCTGGTT
Source organism: Ottelia alismoides (assembly GCA_037367405.1). NCBI lineage: Eukaryota > Viridiplantae > Streptophyta > Magnoliopsida > Alismatales > Hydrocharitaceae > Ottelia > Ottelia alismoides. The sequence goes on along the minus strand of JAZKJV010001811.1, from coordinate 115,159 downwards.
GTAGCCCGAGTACCCATCCAGGAAGCAATAATGGCTCTTCCCTGCCAGTCTCTCAATGATCTGGTCAATAAAAGGCAGGGGGAAATGGTCCTTCTTGGTGGCCTGGTTGAGTCTCCTGTAGTCAACACAGACCCTCCAAGAGGTGGGTACTCGTGTAGCAATCTCCTCTCCCGACTCACTGATCACATTCGTGATGCCCGTCTTCTTGGGCACCACATGCAAGGGGCTGACCCACTTGGAGTTGGAAATGGGATAAATAAAATCTGCACTCCACCATTTTGAAATTTCCTTCATCACGACCTCTCTCAGGTTGGGGTTCAGTCGCCGCTGGAACTCACGCGACGGCTTCGCCCCCTCCTCGAGATAAATATGGTGGGAGCATACTGATGGACTAATCCCATGGAGATCTGCTACGCTCCATCCGATTGCCTTGCGATTCTTTTCAAGAACCCCCATCAAACGGGATTCCGGCTCTCCAGTCAGATCGGCGGAGATGATGACTGGGTACATCTCAGGTTCGCCCGCAAGGAACCGATACTTCAGCAAAGTAGGGAGAGGCTTCAGCTCTGGACAGCTGGGTGCTGGCAAATCTGGCTTCGGAAGAAGATGTGTGAATGTCGCTAAATCTACCAAATCTGCCTGGGAGAAAGAATACGAGCTCTCGCAAACTGGATCTGGAAGAGGCTGCTCAACTGTGCTGTCTCTGCTCTGCTCTGCATCGGCCTCCTCCTCATCTGTAGGCTCAGGTGGACTCAGGTCTGGCATCTGGTCATCACAATCTGCCCAATCAGACTCTGAATCCGAGGGATCTACATCAAACAAGGTGGCATTAGTGCCACCATCACACAAGGTGGCCTCAGTACCATCACTAGAAACCGTGCCGCGGTCGAGAACCGGCTCTGCTGCCTCTGTGGCATCCTGGACCAGGGCTGTGCTCTCCAAGCTCTCCTCTGCTGTCATCTCTGCCTCAGTGGTGTCTGGAAATGAGAGGATGGCCTGTGCTGAAGGGTCTGCCCATGCTGCCTCATCAACTGTGATCACAAAATCACAGTCCTGGTGGATGTCTAGCCCGGCATCTGTCAGCTGTTCTGTATCTGTGCTGGTCTCTGAGCATGCTCTCTCTCTGGCTCTGTAGTCCTCGACCGTCTCTATTTGTACACTCTCGCCCTCGATGCGAAAGTATACCTTCCCGCTATCATGATCAGTCACCGCCTTGGCTGTGGCCAAGAACGGACGATCGAGGATGATGGGGGTATCGGCCACTGAATCAGGGATCTCCATGTCCAACACTACAAAGTCCACGGGGAATTGCAGGCCCTGAATAGTGACGATAACGTCTCGCAACAACCCCTTCGGCCTCTTGACAGATCGATCAGCAAACTGAAGGACTGTCCTGCTCTGTCTAAGAGTGCCCAACTCGAAGCGGTCGAGAAGGGCTGCTGGAAGGAGGTTGATAGACGATCCGCTATCCAATAGAGTCCGGTCAAACCTCTGCTCACTAATCTGACATCTGACATACGGGGCTCCTGAATCTGGCCTCTTGGCCAGCAGACGGTTCTGGATCGCGAAGCACGTGGCTTTCCTCAGCACATGTATCTCTGAATGATGGTTCCTTCTCCTCCTCCTGACTGTGGTCCTATCTCTCAATGACCGCTGAAGAAGGGGATGTGCTGCAAAGCCTCCTGAAGGGTCAGCTGTATGTGAAATCTGTCGAACATGCTCTGGCTGAACTCCTCCTGCTCTCTCTTTTTTGGGTCTTTTTCTCTTTTCTTCCCCTTCCCCATCTGAAGGGCTCTAGTGAAGGGGATCACAGGGTCCTTCTCAAATGAAGGACTAGGAAAAGGCCTAGACGGCTCGACGGCCGGATCCGCACATACATCAATCACCATAGTGGGACCAGAAGAAACTAAACCTTTTCCTTTATTCAAAACAGTTTTCTGAGATACATCAACATAAGGAAAAACAACATCTCTCTCAAAACGAACACTGGTGGCCTCAGTACCACCATCGGCTGGCTCTGCTAGACGTCTCGCGGCCTCAGTACCGCGTGCTGGCTCGGCTACTCTGGTGGCGTCAATACCACCTCCTCGAACTGGTGAAGCGGCGGCCTCAGTACCGCCGGTAGAATCAGCATCCTTGGTGGCATCAGTACCACCATCATCATCATGAGCGGCCTTAGTACCGCTCTCCTCCTCCTCATGTGGCGCCCCGGATGTATCCTCATGGTGTAGCTCAGACGAGGCGTCGCCGCCTGCTGGTGTCCTACCGCTCCTAAGCGTAACAAAATCAGCATCAAAAAGATTCGAAGATGTATCAACAAATGGATCACTAGGAGTGGTGTGCTCAGTGTAAGCTACCTGCTCAGATTTCCGATTCAGGCTGTTCGGATTCGGCTCTATCTGTGCAGGGATGGCGGCCTTCCCTCTCATCAGGTCCCGCATCTCCTGGCGGAACTCGTCCATCTCCCGTCTAAAGGTAGCCTGCTAGTCCGTGAGGAGGCGGGCTACGTCGTCCAAGGCGGGGCTCTCATGGGAGCCCGACGGGTAGCCTCTCTGGTAATGAGGCTGCTGGAACTGGTGCTGCTGCTGCTGAGAGGGGTAGGAGGAAGGATGCTGCTGCTGGTGTGGCTGGTGAGCCTACTGCTCACGTCTCCAAGACTGTCCCTGCTGCTGATAGGGACGAGGAACGAAGGACGACTGCTGGTGTGGCTAGTAGGCTGGGGGCTGCTGCTGCTGGTGATCCCTCTGCTGGCTATACTGCCCTCCCTGACCGGATGACTGCTGCTGGGGCTGGGTACCTCCACTCCCCCACCTGAATCCGGTATGGTCTCATCGGATCCCAGGCTGGGGACGGTCATACCAAATCCCGTTGACATCCATCAACGGCTCTGCATCGAACTGGGCTGGCGGGAGTACGGCCAGAGGCTGATCCGGCTGGTATACCACCATCTGCAAGTCTGGAGATGGTGGGGACTGGTAAGAGGGCTCCTGCTGCTGGTACGGCTCCGCATGTACAAGGTGAACCTGTCTAGGCTGCTAAAAGGAGCTGGAGCGCTGGGACGAGCTGCTGCTGCCGCCGGTATCGCCTCGTGACTGAAGACGGGGCTGTGAAGCCGTCTGTGCCTCCTGGAGACACATGAGCTGGGTCTTCATGTCGCTCAGAGTCTGTGCCATCTGCTCCATCTGTGTGATGCCCTGGCACTGCTTCTTCTCAATCAGCTCCATCCGATCCAACTTCTCGCTAATGATGCCCATATCCGCAGCGGACGACTCTGCCTGTGCTGCTGCAACTGCGGATGAACTGGATGGACCAGCGTCGACCCGTGCTATCCTCTGGTACTGCACGGGTCCTGGCTGCTGCTGGGGTCTGCCCTGAGTGTATAACCGGGTCTGGGACATCACCATGTAGTTCTCAGCCATCTCCTCGTAGATGGCCCAGACCTGGTCGTGATCCTTGGCGAAATAGGACCCGCCACAAGAAGCATTCACCAGGCCCTGGAGCTCTGGTGTCAGCCCGCTGAAGAAGCTCTGCACAAGGTTCGGCTTCGAGATATCATGGTGCGGGCATCGGTCAGCAAGCTCACGGAACCTCTCCCATGCCTCATGGAATTACTCGCTGGGGAGCATGGAGAAGTTGCTGATCAGGGCCCTCGCTGCATTGGTCTGCCCGAGTGGATAGTACTTGTTCAAGTACTCGGTGCGGAGCTGCTCCCAGGTGTAAACAAACTTCCCCAAATGCTTCAGCCAGGTGGCTGCTCTGTCTGCTAGGGAGAAGGGGAAGGCCATCATCCGAATCGTATCCTGGTCCACATGGCGGTCATGGACAGTACTGCAGATCATCAAGAACTCCTGGAGGTGGAGATGGGGCTCCTCGGTGGCAAGTCCGTGAAAACGGGGAAGCATCTGCAGGGTGTTCGTGTCAGCACCAGAAAATTCAGAAAGTAATTGTGTTGTAAAATCGAAAATAAATAGTAAATGACCTCGGATCGAAAAAGTTTCTTCACGAAAATTGCTCGTCTCGATGAGATCTACAACTTTCATGAACACATCAAAACCAAAATCGGTCAAATGTAAAAAGTGAATTTTTGGGGTATACTATGTACATAGAATACCTTTATTTTTGGGTTTTATAATTTTTATGTCATTTTTTAAACATGATAAAAAATCCGGAAAAATTACGGTAAAATCAAAGATAAATAAAGACACATTAATCTAATTTTTTTTTGGATTTTTATTAATTAAGAAAATATATACATAAAATACAAGGTCAAAACCGCGAAAATATACAATGTACAAAAGAGGCCCAAAACCCAACTTTCACATATGAGCTCCGATTCACTTGAACTTGGTCTTGTTTTGAAGGTAATTGAATGTACATTAGTTCAAAAGTGAGTAGGATTCAATCGGACACTGGATGTGGGAGATATGTGGCTTTTAGTCCGAAAATCCTGAAATTAGGGTTTGAATTTTTGGTCCACTTATTTGAGTTAGTTATTTTTTTGTATTTTTCCTTTATTCTTGTTAGTAATATGTACACAGTGGAAGTGGTTTTGAGTTATTCGGAGTTAGCATGAATGAGTTAAAAATCTGGGAAGTCAGGCTTATTTACAGGTCAATTTGGCTTGGATTTTTGGCTTCTTATTTTGTGCAGATTTTTGTGCTAAAATGCAATTCTTATGGAAACATGCATGAATGCTAATTATGCAAAATAGATGCAAGTATGCTGTTGATTTTAAGGGATTTGAGCTTAATAAATGATATTTAGAGTGATGAATACGAGATTCATCAGGGGGGAACTTAAAGTCCCCCACGATAGCAGGCACCACCACCCAATGATGCATCAGTGTAGATCCGGGATTATGCAACTCCTGCATCGGTCTCTGGTCCTCCTGCCGCGGCGGCTGCCGCTGCGGCGGCGGCGGCTGCTGCTGCTGCGGCTGCTGCGGCTCGTGCCTCTGCATCTGGTCCGTCCTCAGGCTCGCTCTGATCTCTCTCTGCTCTGAGTTGCTCCAACTCTCTCCTCATCTCAATCATGAAAGCTCCCTGATCCCTCAGCGGCTGCTGCGCTGTCTCTAACGAGGCGATCAGGGTGGAGTTGATCACTCACTGGTCCATCACAATGTGCTCTGCTCTAGAGCGATGCTCTGAACTACCGGCCATGACGCCTGCAAAATCAAATGAGCCAAACTCAGGTGCTGTCAAATCTGCTATTCTCTCCTCTGGCTCATATCTCTCAGAACCGAAAGAAAGGGGGTCGAGGGGGAACAGGGCGGAATCGTACTCGGGCTCGGAGAACTAGTCTCGGCTCTCGCGGGCCAACCTAGATGATTGGGTAGATGTGCCCGAAAGCGGTGCAGCCAGAGGCTGCCTAAGAGAGCGTCTACCCATCATCGTGATCTGACGAGTAGGGCAGATGAGATATGGAAAAACTATGATGAGCAACCAAACCCTCGGTTCACCAACGCAACGCGAGCTGAAGACCGTAAAAGCTCGGTCAAGTTATCTTGTCAATTTTTATTAGGTGAACACATAATATATCAGAGCGCTTACGTGACCTGTTAGGATATCCGATGCTACTCCAACCGACTGGCCCGCACGGAAGAGTCGGTAGTCAGCTGGAAATAGCACCGGAGGGCTCTACCTAGGGTGCGGGTCACTCTCTCGCGCAAGCAAACCAAACAATGAGGGGGTTGCTCTCCCCAAGACAAACTTTTAGGTGAAGTGTCTTTTAGGGTCAATAGTTTTAACCAGTCCCAATTTTATGGTTTTTCTTTTTAATATTTTTCAAATAAAAACAAAGGCCTAACGAATTTTTTGGTTCTCCTGGTTATTTAATCCAAAACAAGGGGGAGAAGACGAAAAAGCCGATGCGCAATGAAATCAATGATGCATGCTGAGATAGAAATGCGTACCTTGCCTCCAGCACTCTACATGCAAGTGATCCGCGCAGAATTTAAAGACTGAAAACTACCCTAAATGATGCAGCGATAAAAACCGAGTCCTAGATGAGCAATTCTACTCGCAGAGCCGTCTAACTGGTCACCGACATCCAAGCCAAAGGGTCCGGTCTTGGCCCACCCCTCCTCTGCCCGACAAATCGGGGGTAGGAGAAAGCGCTTTATGGGGCAGGTTGCGGCATGTAGGCTACGAAGGAGATGAGTCAGTTATTTTTATTAATTGATTATTAGTAGGTCCAATTAAGCGCACTATAGGAACATGCAGATAATTAAGTGTGGGGATCCTACTAATTACGGCACAAGCAAGTATAAAATCCTAAATCTAGGGGCTCGATGAAAAACCGTGTAAACACCGGAAAAGGCAGTAAAAAAGGAAACAAAAACCGCGAGAAAAAGCCGCGAGAATCCTAAGGGTCCCCCGAGCACACCGGTGCTCGGCGAAATAGACCCGCTAAGCAATCAAGTCCAAGAGTCCAGTCTGAGTACCTGTATTATTACAATAATAATCAAAAAAAATAAAAAGTCTAACTAAACCTCTCCCACTCAACTCTCTCTCTCGCTCTCTCCTGTGGCTCCGTACAGAAGGGAGCCGCCTCCAAGTCCTGCAGTTGCGTCGGCTCCTCGAAAGTCGCCTCTGCGGTCCTCGGGCCCTCGCAAGAAACAGAGACAAGTGGTCAGACCAAACTAATCAAATAATGATAAGAAAAATAAATGGAAATAAAATGAAGGTATATATGCAAAAATGCAAAATAAAATAAACACTCAAAAGAAAACAAAAACAAAAATAAAAGAAGAGAAAATAAAACAAAATAAAACAAAAATAAGATATAAACAAGAGCCGCAAAAAGACGCGAGCTCTGAAAGAGCCGCGAAAAGCCGCGAAAATAAAAATAAAGTGAAAACAAAAACTGCTAAGACGTGCTCCCCGGCAACGGTGCCATTCTGATGGGCACGAGAAACCGAGCGACTAAGGCAACCAGGTATCTCTACGAAGGTCGTCACGACCTCGGTCACTCAATCGTGTCGATCAAGAAAAATAGACCACCAAATAAATGAAATCAATCAAAATACGAAATAGCGGTCCTGCTATTAATTTAACCTGGTATAGCGACCAAGATCGAACACAAGGAGCACGGGTTGGCCTCTCGGCCTACGAAGTAGTAAAAAGAGATAAAAAGAAATAAAAGAGTTGTTTTTGGTGGTTTTTAATTATTTTATAATTTTTTGGATTTTTAATGTATTAAGAAAATAATAAAAGCTAAGGAACTATACACTTCAACAAATTATTAAAAGCACTAAAAATCAACCAAAAATTCTAACAAAAATATTTTTATGTGTTTTATAATTTTTAGTGTTTTTGATGAATTTTTGGGATTTTTCTGATATTTATTTAATTTTCTAAAAATCAAACAGTGACTGAAAAGAGAGGTACTGTCCAGCCGAGCTAAAAGGCCTAGATAAAATACCCAAAGGTCCCAAATTAGCTGAGAGGTAATTTTCCTGTAAGAGAATAAAACAAGGAAAATTTAGGCACCTATATTATTATTTTTGGATTTTTAATTTATTTACTAGAATTTTTATAAGATTTTGAGTGTTTTTCAATTTTTAGTGGTTTTTAGTAATGAAAAATAGCCAAAATTGGCTAGAAAATCAAGCAAAACAAAATAGACAGTAGACAATTTTTTTGTAATTTTTAGATACTATTTAATATTTTTTTGTGGTTTTTAAATTTAGATAGTAACGAAAATGGAGGTTTTTGATTTTTAAAAATATCAAATTAAAACAAAAATATCCTCAAAAATCCTTGAATATTTTACACTATGGCAGGAGCCATGTGTCCAATTTTCGTTGGATTTGGAGGTAATTTGCTATTTTATTCAAAAATAAAGAGGGGGCACAGTGCACAGGGACCAAAGTGCAAATACCCGGAAGTCTGGGGGGTCTGGTGCAATTAACCCAGCAAAACACGTGCTACGCGCGTGCTTGGGGCACTCAGGGACCCAAATGTAATGAAAATAAGTCCCGAGGGCTATTTGGTAACAGGTACCAAAAGCCCAGGGGCTTATCTGCAAATAACCCAAAAAATCACGCACATGCTCAAATGTTTCAAGCACAGGGGTATAAATGCAAATAAACACAAACTTTCATTCAATCATTAACATTCAGAACTACAGGGTAGATAATGTAAAAAGCCCAGAGACTCACGTGTCGAAGCACGTGTCAGACCATACGCAGGGGCATATCAGCAATTGAAAACAAGCACAAGGGTCTCTATGCAAAAGTTCCAGAAACTAAACAACTAAACTACGTATTTACAAGACTAAAAACTAAATAAAATAACAGAGGGGGCCTAAGGGTAAATTACCCTTTATTAATGCGGACCGCAGGATGGAGGCCACGTGGAGTAATCGACGGTGGGGATCGGCTGGCGCTCAAAGGCTGGGGTCCTCGAAGTGATCCGACGGCTGGGGCTAAGCCACGTGGTGCATCGGACGGTCGTGGCTCTCTGTGGCTAACCCTCGAGCATCGGACGGCTGGGATCAGTCCTCCTCAGATCTGACGGTGAAGGCGGCTCCTGGAATGGATGGTCCAGATGACAACTGGAGCGGGAGGGCTGATCGGACGGCGGCTGAAGGTCGAGGAAGAACAGGAGGCCGGCGAAGTTCGCCGGTCCAGTGCGTGCGCTCCTGACCTCCCCTGCTGCGCCTGAAGATCGGAGAAGCTCCGGCATGGTGCTCCGCAGCTGCTGGTGGCCTCCGATGGCCCAGCCGAGCTCTGGGGAGCTCCGGCGAGGTCGGCGGAGGCAAGGCTCCTGGCCTGAATGACCCAAGCCCTCAGATGGGCTGGGTAGTACCTGCAAAGACGACCAGAAGACTCGCGGGTCGAGGGCAAACTGCCTTGACCCGGTTAGGCGGGGTGACGGTGAACGGAGGGTCGAAGTGGGAGAGCTCCGGCGAAGGGGGACGGTGGAGCTCGAATCCCAGCTCCTGTGCGAGCTGGGTTGGATGGGGATATGGAGAAGGTGCGCGGGAAGGAGGTGATGGCTATGGTAAAGCCCGATGGTCGGATAGAGCTATGGAGTGGTCGGAATCGGCGTAACACGGCGGAGCGGCGATTTGGGGGTAACTAGAAATTAAAGGAAAAGAACGAGCTAAGGGACTACCTGGGTGGCTGATGAGACTAGGGATGAGCATGCGCAGCTCTGGGTCGTCGCCTCGAGGAGCGTCTCTCTTCGAGGCTCGAGCTCCAGCTGGTGGCGGAGCAAGGCGGCGAAGCTTCGCCGGATCAGTGGTCACGCTCCCTCTCCTCGCTTCAACAGCACAGAACGCGAGCTGTCGCTCTCACGAGCACGCTGGAGCTCACAGGGGGTGGAATCGAATGGCCAAAGATGAGCAATGAGGAGGCGGAGCTCGGCTATATATGCTGGAAGGGTCCGGGAAGACAGGCGCGGGTAGGGCGTGGAAGCGCGCGGATCCCGATGCAGGAGCTCCGGCGAGGGTCTTGGATATGTCGTGGACGGATCTGACCCGGGGTTTAGGTGGGAATCAATCGGGTTTAGGTGCTAAAAATTGGTGAAATCGGGTCGGGCGCCTAAGCCCGTGAGAAGTGGTCTTGGGGGGGTAGTTGACCGGGCGGTCAACATTCCCAGGACCAGTAGGAAACGGCCACGTGGCTGGATCTTAGAAGTGAAAATTAGGGTAGCAAATGGCCGAATTAGGGTAAAGTTAAAACATGAAATATTTTTATTTTATTTTTTTTCTATTTTTTAGTGATTTTTAATTAATTTTTCGAAATAAAAAAATAAGGTATATTCATTATATAGCTATATATAGGTATATGTACATTATATAGTTTTTTTTTATTTTTGATTTTTTAATTGTTATTTTTATACAATTTTATTCTCATTTTATATTTTATTTATTTATATTATAAAATGAGGAATAAAAAGACATTTTTATTTCATTTTTATTATTTATTTATATAGGTGAAATAAATACATATATACATATATACATCGTATATTTACAATATATTTTTGTGTTTTTATTTTGCTATTTTTATTTTGTTTTTGTTTTAATTGTTCTTATTTTATTTATTTACACTATATAATATAGAATATTTACAAAAATTTTTGAAATTAATTTTATTTATTTATAAAGCTAAATAAATATAAAGGTGGTTTTATGTGCATTGTGAAAGTGATGTTTTTGTTCTTTTTTATTTTTCTATTTTTATCTTGTTTTTATATTTATAAATATGTACAAGTATTCACAAACCTTGCATCTATTTTTGTGAGGAAAATATTTTATTTTATTTACATAAGTATTTACACACATGAGCCCCTATCTCCCTCTACTTTGGTTTTTATGCGGTCAGGCCCATGCTGAGCCCTCCCTTGGGTTAGGTTGCTCAATATTTATTCTAAATATTTCCCTCTTTTTCTTTTTAATCTTTATTCTTTTATTTTTGCACAAAAACATGCTAATTATAGGTTTTTACACAATGCATGCTTTTGGTAATTATTTGTATTTACAACTATCTACATGCATTTGCAAAGGTTTTTGTAGCTAAAATATAAGAATAAAGAGTGATGAATGAGTATTCATCAGGCTCCGGTCTGTACTTACATCTATACTGGTTGAATGCAGATGCATCTACTTAATTGAGTTTAGGCGGTCTTAATATCTCTTGAAGCTTTAAAAAAATGTTTTTTTGAATGAAGGAGTTGGATTAATCCTCTACTTTCACACTTCCACCTAGGATCTGAAATGTTAAAGGAAACTTAGTTTGTGAGGACTTGAGATTTTAGGTTAACCAGCCTTAGCCATCAGGGTCTTAGAATTGATCATCCACATTCCCCTAGATTTCTAGATTTGCATGCTATATTTCATGCTTAGTCTCAGACAATAAAAATATGATCAGCACATCACATGCAAGACTGAGGTTTCGATGAGATGAGTTGATTCTTCACTTGAAGGACTGGGATGAGAAATTCGAGTCTGGACCTGATCTAATGATTCTCGAGGATGGGATAAAATCTTTGAAGGCTTCATGAAACCTGAGTGTCAGCAATTTTAGCCAGTATGAGAACTTGGTTCTTATACTAATCTCTTGACATTGACCTATGTGCCAGGGTGTGAAATAAATAAAAAAATATTGATCTGTGTGCGCCAACTCTTGGTAAAAGAAGTGGAGCTAGCCAAAATACTACAAATAAATGAAATGTCAGATAAAAGCTCTCATTCCACAAAGTTACATATCAAAGAGCTTCCACCAAAGGCGAGCGCTCCCAAACTTTTCAAAGTGTCCACTTGGACCACCGCTATTAGGACCAGGAGTCGGGCTTGCACCAAAAAAGGGCTCTACATCGTAAATGCTACAAGTCTGGGTGTAGAAGGTACGATAGGTACTCAAAAAAGACAACCCCGGTGTAATCCCAGGAAAACAAGTACAAATGGCTCCAACTTCTCTTGACGGACGCACTGATCAACACCAAAAAATGTGTTGCGTAATAAGGCACTAAGAGAGGATCCTTGTTCCAATGAGAGGGAGAGAAGAAATGACACAATCCCTTGCCCTCCATTACTGGCCTTCCATATACATTTTCTGAGTTTGACAACTAAAGAGACGGTAGACTGGATGCAAGATTTGATTTATTCCCTAGTGTTGAGGATTGGGTCCTTAGGAGAGTTTTTCAGACCAAGACCTTGGGTGAAGATTTGACTCTACTCTCGTGAACGCAGTCAACACTAGAGATCATACCCTTAGTCTTTATGTAGATCAGAGAGAGTTTGGAAAATTAGAGGAATTGGGTGCCTCTTGATTAAGGTTGGGATGAGCTCTAAAATTTTGGACCTATAAAGTTGAGTGGACTTGAACAGATTGGATCATATACTCACATGCACAAGGGGGTTAATCCAGTTTATTCATTCTCTTTGATGCTCGGGGATGAGCATAGTTTAAGTATAGGGGGGTGATGAAACTCGATTTCATCATCTTTATTCTCCATTTTTAACCCCCTTGCTTAAATTTGGGTCAATAAAAATCAGATAATGTCTTGTAATTATCAGAGTCTTGAAAAAATTAAAAACCACAAAAATGTCAAAATTAAAAGCTGTGGTGTTTTTAGCCTTAAAAATACCCTAAAAATATTTTTTGTCTTCTGTTGACCTCGTTTTCATTTCTGGTCAACATGAAACTGTAGATCTCATCGAGATATACAACTTTCATGTTTTGAGTTTTCTCAAATTCGGCCATTTGGTCCTTTAAAAGTCAACTTCTAACTCTGAATAATCTGATTGGGCCACATGGCTCATTCTGGTTGAGCCACGTGGCTGCCTTTCCTCACGCCATGCCGCCCATGCCCAACAGTTGTCTGATGAAGGCCTGGGAGCTTTAATCTCCGCCGTCCACTGTCGCTTTGACCTCTACCACCCGATCGATCCCCGAATCTCGTCACGTCCGCACGTGCCTGCCTCTTCATCCTTACGATATGTGGCGCTTTTTGCGCCATTTGATCGTGCTCTCATCCCGTCATCTCCACTGTTCTTTGATGCCCTTGATATGGACCATCCGATCGCCCTCCTGACTTAATCACACACGTCCGCTACCGCTTCGCCTCCAGCACGACACATGGCAGCACCCTGGCCCTTCGATCATGCCGCCCTCAATCAAATCGCAGTCGCTCAATGGCACCTTCTTCTCGACCGTTGGATCGTAAAATCCAACGGTTGAATTATCGTCGTCAACCTCTAGCTCCCCCCTCTTTCCCACAATCTCCATCTTGCGAACCCCCTTCGCCCTTCTCATTTTCTTGCCCACCATCACCATCTTCTCCACGCCCAAACCACCCCAGGGTCCTCCCCACTCCTCCATTATCCTCGTGAGTCGTCCCGCAATCCATGACGTCCTCTCAGTTATACCAAATCGCCCACTCAAAGCACGACTTCGACCTCGCAAACCGCCGACTCCCTCCTTCAAATACGTCATCCTGGCCCCATTGCACAGTTGTCCACCTTTATGCGGGGGAGGCCCAGCCCTCCTCCATCTCCCTATGACTGGGGGAGGTGGCGGATTGAGCGATGATGACCCATCCCCTCCGGTGTTGACCCATCGCCGATCATGGTGGTGTTGTGGCGCTTCGAGCCCGCTTGAGCTGCCCCGACTGGCTGCAAGGGTCCAGCGATGACCCGGGGCTCGAATCGAGCCCCAGCCCAAGCCTCCAACCTCCATCTCTGATCAGGTAAGCCCCCTCTACCTACTTTGAATTTTTTTCTTGATTTTTACTTAATTAATTAGGACATTATCCCCCCTCTCGACCCTCATCGCTCACCTCCCGAGCTCCGTCCTTCATCCACCGTTCACGCGCACACTTCCATTCAGACTCATCTTCCTCCACACCCTAGTTCACCTCCGACCCATCTTCCCCGGATTTGCCGGAGAAGAAACTTGGTCGTCGCCTTCCTCATTCCACCTCGGCCAACCATTCCATCTCATCCCACACCCATCATCATTTTAGGACGCTTCGGCTATCAAATTAACGTTGCAGATGCCTATTATTTCAATGGTCGGGTGCCTTCGTCGGAGCTTCTTCGCCAAGCTCGTCTCCAGCCTGCTTGCGTCGTCATCCTCCTCCAGAGAGTCCAACGGCTTCGTTGAGCTTCAAAGGTGCTACCAGAAGGTCAGAAGCAGCTGGAGACCTCCACCGTGTTCTAGAATGAGCGGCAGAGCTGGATCTCCTTCGCCGGAGATCGAACTTCGCCGCCCAACGTAGAGGAGGAAGGATGTACAGCAATTGTCGGATGGTTTTACCCCGGTGACCATCTGACGGCCCACATAAAGCCACGATGATATCTTCGCCCGCTGCAACAATCGTCTGATCTCGGTGATCAGATGGTCCAGGATTCCTCCACGTGTCCACGTCAGGAATGTGAACCAGACCTCCATGCTCGAGGTGCTCGAGCCTTATCCGACCCTGATCTGAGCCATCCCGAGCCTGCATCAATCCCAAGCCAGCTTCCAAACCTACTCCGAGCCTTGCCGAAGCTGCCTCCACCTTCTCCGAGCCTCTGAGCCGTCCCGAGCCTAGAGAGCACGTGCGCAGCACGTGCCATCTAGGTAAATTGTAAGGAGGCCCCACCAACTTCTCCATTTTGCAGACATGTCCTTATATCACGTGCCGACCACGTGTGCAGTGGGTAATTTGCAATTATGCCCTCGCGGGTTTCAATAATTGCAAAAATACCCATGTGTGTGTGGGTTCTTTACAGGGAAGGTCATGTACTTTTTCATATTTGCATTTTAGTCCCTTCCAGGGACCTGTTTGTATTTATCTTTTCATGTTTTCTTGCGTTTATGTCCTTGACTTCTTTCATGTATATCTTGAGCATTGTATCTCTGTTTTAGTTGATTTCAGTTCCATTTCGAAGCTTATTTGATGATCTTTCTAATGGCATGCCCATTTCTTATTTTGGACACAAAATGTTTGATGTATTATTTTAGAAGCCATGTGTCCCTTATTGCTTAAGCTTATGCCTTGTTTAATTTGTCCATCAAGCTTGTCCCATAAATTAAACTCGAAATTGACATTTTGTTAAATATTCTCATCATTTTATTCTGATCTAGGGCATATTATTTTTCTTTGCAAAGCATTTACTTGCATGATTAAAAAAATAAAAAAATTGCATGTTTTGTATTTGTTTAGCGCATTATCTTGTCCTTTAGCATTGTTTAACATATGGCTATTTAACTCAACACTTAATTTATGAATAAAAATCTGAATAATCACGAGAGAGGCTCGTGTCCTTGAGTTCGACCTTGGTTTCTTGCCAAGTAAAATAAAAAATACGACCATCTGGTTCTATTGACATATCCAACTTAGATGGTTTTTTGATGAACCTAGTTTGGCCCGGCTATGAGGCTTGTGTCCTTGACTTCGACCTTGGTTTCTTGCCAAGTAAAATAAAAAATACGACCATCTGGTTCTATTGACATATCCAACTTAGATGGTTTTTTGATGAACCTAGTTCGGCTCGGCTACGACGATCTTAAGTGCTAATTCAACACTATTAGAGGGTCGGATTGGTGCTTTGTCAATGATTCTTTTAGATAATGACCTAACTTGAACAAGCACTACGTACGTAGCTCTTCATTGATGAGGTGGTCAGGAAGTAGAATCCTTTAGCCTGGAGTAGCACACGGGTGGAAACATCCGTCCTCCTCTAATGAGGGTAGTGCACCTCAACCTAGTCTGGTAGTGTTGACGTCTAAAGACGGGACACTATGGGTTACATTAATGCTTCAAAAGAGGGATAGTCTACTGGCTCAAGAGGAAAAACTCCTTATGTACGTGCTGCACCTTGTATATAGTCCAAAAAAATGCAAAAACTCCAAAAAATAAGACAGGTCCAAGTGGAAATAAAATACATGTCGGAGTATGTATATTAGCAAAGAAAATGCAGCTGGATGACTTGGATACACTGGTCAGGCATCCTGGGATAGGTAGCTACACTGGCTACCATCCATTCTTCTCTCTATCCCCTCATTTTGAGCTGGTCGCACTTGAACTTAGAAGGAAATACCCCGCTCCTTGAGGAAAGAGTTACTGGACTGGGTAACTAGAGTTACCTTGCTAGAGGAGGTTGTTTTTGAGCCATTTCTGATGTGGAGAGTTACATTTCACTTACACGGTACAAGTAAGAATTATAGTCATCGGAAATTTGCGTATGAGGATTTGTTCTGACCTGACTATTGAGGAGTCTTGAATAGAAGACTTGTGGAACTTGAAGTCTGTTAGGTCTTAAGTTCAGATCCCAACAAGGTTCTGCCATACAATTAATCCAAAGGTCGAGTCAAGCTCCATTTTAAACTTCTGTTCATGACCTTGGTATGGAACCAAATCTCATTTCACTCTTGCATTTCATTTTAGTTGCTTGGGGACGAGCAAGGTTTAAGTATAGGGAGTTGATGAATCTGTGATTCATCACTCTTAAAGTTTAAAATAGAGTCTTGTTCTTGAGTATTTAGCTGCATATTTCCCTTTATCTTGCATAATAAGCATTCATACATGCATCCATAATACATGCATTTTAGCATCCATCTTTGCATTAAATAAAAAGCCTGATTCACCTGTAAAATATTCACAATTATTCACATAATTGTCTGTATTTTATACCCCCTCAAAAGTCAATAAAACATTACTTATACTGTGCATATTACTAGTTAATAATATAAGGAAAAAGGCCAAAAATCCCTAGCTTGTAAATTACCCAATAAAACCCCAAACCCAATTGGAGACCCCAGACCTTAGAGAGCACATTTCTCTCTCATACACCCTCCGAATTAGGTCTACTCACTTTCAGATTAATAACATTCAGAGACCTTTAAAATGAGGCCAATTTCATTTAAATCGGAGCTCATATGCAGAACTTGGATTTTTGGGCCCCTTTGTGTATTATAAATATGTATATTTGTACCCTTGTATTTCTGTATCATATTTAACCTCATCTCCGTTTTTGGTCAACATGAAACTTGTAGGTCTCATCGAGATCTACAACTTTCATGTTTTGATTTTTTCCAAATTCGGCCTCTTTCTCTCTCTAAATCCATTTTCTTTTTCAACCATTCAGAGCAGGCCACGTGGCGCCCTCTGATTGCGCCACGCGGCCTGCTCCATTGCGCACCACGCGCCCTCTATTCCCCGCCGTCTGATCACGCCCCCTCTCTCTTGATCAGGGCTGTCCACTCCCACACTCACTGGCAACCCTTTGATCAAGCCCAAGAATCAATCGCAGTCGTTCGCCAACGTCGCGCCCCCTTGCGCCACGTGGCGGCATCCGCAACCTTCGATGCTTCCTCTTCTCGCCTCATCTCCACCATCCATATCGCCTTTAACCTCTACTGTTCGATCAAAACCCCAGTCATCATCACGGCCGAATGCCAGTGCCTTTACCTACGCCCTCCACGTGGCTCCATCATAACCCTTCGATCCCGCCCCTCTGATCTAATCCTAGCCCACTCCTCACGCCCTTCTCCTGACCGTTGGATCGCTCGATCCAACGGTCAAGACGTCGTCTTCTACCTCCCGCAAGGCCCGCACCCCACGTCGTCCACCATGCGTGCGAGCTGCCCCCTTCCTACTTTGGGAACCACTCCATCCATCCTCTCCGGCCTCCAACACCTCCACCTGCCCACACTTCCCTCATCCTCGCCGACCCCCGCGATCACCATGAACTCCCCCCATGTTGACCCACGACCTCCACCAACTTCGCCCTTCGTCACCTACGCCATTACCTTCCTCCTATAAATACTCCATCCCCGTCGAACTTCGACCCTATCCGCACCACGGAGAGATTCCCCTAGCTCCTACCTTCCTATTGGTGACAGCAATTCGGCAAGGAGTCGAGCGACGACGGCTGCATCCCTCCGACGAGATCCACGGCTAACTCCATCGTGTTGCAGCTACCTCCGTGAGATGTACAAGCTCAGGTCTACTACCGGCCATCGAGCGATGACCAGGAGCCCAGATCTGAGCTCCATTCCCCAGGTAGAAACCTCCATCTTCCCCCTGATCTTCTTCTTCATTTTTCTTCTTATTCTCGTAATTTATTCGCCGCCCACAATCATCTTCACCTTCCTCTGACCATCCTTCAAGCTCTGCCTTGGAGCTGGCATCTTCGTGCCTATATCCATCTTCTCAGACGACACACCACACCTCACGTCGATGAGAGCTCTGCCACCTTGGCAGAGCAGCACCACCGGACCATTCTCACGCCACTCCAGGCCTCCCTCCGCACTTGCGTTCACCCCACAACCACTTTGCACGCCTCGGCTATTCGATCTAACCCTACAGGTATTCTATCTTTGATTGGCCAGACGCCTCATCGGAGCTCCCTCGACCTTCATCGCTGCCGCTCTCCAAACTGCCACAGCCTCAGCCGAGACCCCCGGATGCTCTGTCGTACCTTGACGACCCTTCCCAGCTGCTCAGAAGTCCTCGGCGAGCTTCATCGACGACCGGAGGAGGAGGCGGAGCTAGAGCAGCATCACCGGAGCGTAGCCACCTCCACCGTAGGAGGCGGCAGATTGTTGAGAACGAAGCCCAGTAGCCGTCTGATACCCTTGATCAGACGGTTCTGAGCCAAACACGTCTCCATCTCCTCGCAATCGTCGGATCAAGAGGATCCCACGCTCCGAGGCACGCTACGTCGACTTTTCCTCGAGCTCCAGATGTCGTTGGATCCCTCATGATCTAATGGCCCTCGATCAACCACGTGTTCATCTCCAGTGAGCTCTAAACACTGTTGATCTATCTTGATCCAACGAGTCGTATCGTGCCATGCATCAGCCATCAGAAGCCGTTGGATCTACACTTGATCTAGCGGTCCAGCAGGCGCCACGCAGCTTCCTCCGAGCCTTCTCCCTGACCACTAGGCTCGGAGCACCTGAAGCTAGTCTGAGCCACTTCCGAGCTTGCAGCGCCTCCGAGCCTCCATCTGAGCCTCCGACTTCACCCGAGCCTAGGACCTCACGTGTCTCTCACGTGCGGTCTGGACATTTTGCACGGAGGCCCCTAGAGGTTTCGATAATTGCATTCTAGTCCCTGCTAGGAGCACCACGTAAGGCACACGTGTTTTGTGGGCAATTTGCATACATGTCCCCCTCATTATAGGTAATTGCATTTTAGTCCCTGTCAGCATGTTTGATTTTGAGCAATTTTATTTTCTATAGTTGCAATTAGACCCCTATTTGCCGACCCTACTTAATTGTGGGAAAAGGCTTTGTTGTTATTGTTGTTGCAATTAGACCCATGTCTTTGCACGCATGTTTAGGTATTCATTTGACATGTCTAAAAATTGCATTGTGTAGCTAAACTTGTCCTCTTTCATATGTGACACTTGTCTTATTTTTGTTACATAGATGGAATTTATTATTAATTAATTGGTGAAATTTATCATATTTTGCCCGTTTGATGCCTTTTAATTTGTATTAAATTCTCTGTTGTTATAAAAATCATCAAAAATTCACATTAGACTTAGGATAACTTAGTTTATATTGGGTTCAAAAATCAACTCATTTGCCTGCATCCCGAGGTCTAAATAAATCATTTTATGATTTCTTTAATTAATTTTTAATAGGTCCAATTCACGTAGAAATTTAGGTTTATCAATTTTTCTGGATTCTTGACACTTAGATCTATCTAGTATAATTTTTATATCTGGAAATATTGTGATTTGGTATTTATTAAAATTAATTTAGTCAAAATCACCTTGCATTCATATTTAATTCACAGTAAATTCATATAGTGCCAGAAAAATCCAAAAATTAGGGTAGCTTAATTTTATTGCATTTCACCGTCTGGCCAAGTTTCATAATTTTTGGAATTAATTTGATATATTTCTAATTTAACATGTAAACTAGCCTGATTTTGCATGCTTTTCTTAACTGCATAAAAATTGTTGAAAAATAACAAAAATATCTTCTGAAAATCTGGCCTCTTAAATTCACTTAAAATCTACCTAAGGAGACAGTTGCCTCCCTGAGTTCGGCCTTGGGCTTGCCCAAGTAAAATAAATTTGTCGCTCGAAATTAATTCAACATTAATTAAAAGTGGTTTTTGATTAGTTCGTATTACTTGACTACAACGAACGACATGACATTAATTTGACCATTAAATTGATTAAATTAACAAAGGTAGTATGAGGACTCTTCAATAATCATCAATCAAATCTGGTTGAACCATCTCTGAATTTGGTTTTGTATTGCGTGAATGTGGAACGAGCTAAGATATAATTGCAACTAACTCTTGTATAAGGAGTTAGATCCCCAAAGAAACATGGTAGTTTGGCCAAAGATACGTCTGACTCATAATCTATATCTCTTGATTGTCTCAAAAAAGAAGGAACTGACAGATCTTATGGGATCTCTGAGTCATCAAGGGAATAGGATGATGATCCATAACTCAAGAACTCTGACAACATTTCACAAACTACATCATGCACACTTTCCTCTCTAGATGAGAGGATCTCGCTCAGTCTTGTCGGTATCTATTTCTATACCTCAATGGTGCTTATGACTCTATAATCTGCTTCTAATGATGAAGAGAAATCTATGTTAGATTCTGAGTCAGATAACTGCCATTCCGTCTACTTCATCTTGAGTTTCACTTCTCCGTCTGGAGAATGGAACTTCATCATCCATGTTTGGTAATCAAAGGAAGCTCTGGTGGTCCTAAGGAAAGGCTGCCTGAGGATGATTCATGAATATCTTCAATGATTGGGAATGTATCAAGGACAGTGAAGTCCACTCTATGATATTGTCCCTCAAACTTGATGATAACATTTTTAACTTCACCCTTAGCTTTCTTCATAGACTTTTATGCAAATTGGAGTAATGCTCTTGATTTGCGTAATGGTCCCAACTTCAGTTTTTCATACAAATTTAAGAGCAATAGATTAATTGATGAACTTTTATCTTGGGGAGTGTGCGTGCAAACATTATATCATCAATATGACTCACTGCATAATGTGCATCCATGTCTCTCTTATTTCATGGTAGTTGTTGATCCTTGAGACAATACGTTGTGGCAATTGATAAGACGTGTGTCTTCACATAATTGTTCAGCTTCTTCCTGCTAACCTAGTAGGTGTGCAATGTACCTTCAAATACTTCTGGAAGGATTGTTAGCCACATACTCATCAAAAGGCACTTTAACCGTAATATTATCTTTACAAAATCATGCCATTTCTGGATCATCTTTTTTAATCTTTTAGTGATGTGCTTTCATGCTGCTAGAGCATGGGGAAAAGGGATTGAATAATCAGAAGATGAAGAACTTGAATCATAAATTGAAACATGTTTCTTTTTATTTTTAGAATCAAGGTTCTTCATACATGAATCTTTTACATGAGACTTGGAATTTAAAATATTAGTGTCTAGTAAAGGTTGGGGAATGTCTATTGCTGGCACATTCTCCTCAACCAAAGGTGCAAGGTCCTCCATACACTCTGAATCTGCTCCATGCTGCAAATGCGCTCTCGTACTCCCCCTCCTCCCTTTCTTTACACTTAATGGATGTCTTCATTCTCTGAATGGGTTGTTGTTGATTCCTGTCCTCCTTATCTTCTGAAGACTCCTCAAGTAGAGCTTCAGAAACGACCCCATCCATGTCCCTTACTCGGTACAATAAATTGAAAGACCCCATGCTCAGATCGGAGCGTGTTTGAGTAATATACCTGACCATACTACTATTGTTGTGTCTTGTTCAAATTGTTGGGGTTAGACATGGGCATGAATGGATGTTAAAGGTGTAGATTGCTCGTCCTGCCAGCGGGATAGGCAGTTGATGTCACATCTCATATCCTGTATCTCGTTCATATAGGAACGAAGCTCCTCGATATCTATCTCTGAAACTCCATGGTACCTGATGAAGATAACTTCTGATGAGAACAAGAAGAAGAAGGAAAACATGAAGATTGGCTTTGTTTGCCTTGGAATTGTTGCTATGGGGGATGCTACTGAAAAGATGGGCATGTATGGCCCGAATGGTACGTCATCTATTGGATATACTCCTATTGTTGCCTCGATTGCTGGGAGTGGTAGGCTCTAGGGCTCCGTTATGCAGGACAAGGTGCTTGAGTGAAAGTGTTGTTGTAAAAAGTAGGGGGGACACTAGTAAGATGGGCGATCCCCAATACTTCCCTACTAGGCAGGGTCCTATGTGTATCACACGCCTTCACTTCCCACATCTCAGAAGGCTCCTTTATAGTTTTGTTGGCTGATGGAGGGTCCTGCTAATAGGAATGGGTACGAGACAGGTCCTCTACCCATGATTGGGGTGGCCCTAACATATGTTGCTCATGTACATGATGTATGCGATAAACATGAGAAGAAGATGTAGTCACGGCAGACACCTTTATCCTTGATACCTTCTCTATTAGCTCTGTCATCTGCTTTAGAAGTTGTAATAAGAGTTATTATCTAGCTCATTCAATCTCTTCTCAAACCTCTCAACAACAGTCAATTTATCTGCTATGATTCCCATGTTGGGAATCATGTCTTCTGAGAGGTCAGTTGTAGCCTTCCTTCCCCCTTTAGATAAGAATGATATGGGAGACTCTGTATATGCCCTACTAGCGGTCTGTGCATGACTTATCTTGACCATCTTATCAAACACCTTATAGATGATATCCGGACCACGCGATTCATAACTGACTCCACATACAACAGTGAGCAAGCCCAGCATCTTAGGGTTAAGACCATTGTAAACTGATTGAACTAGGATGGTAGGATCAAGTCCATGGCAAGGAAACTTCTGTAATAGATCCGTGAATCTCTCCCAAGTATCACAAAATGGTTCGTTCAGTAGTTGGGAGAAACTCGCGATGCGAGAACACATGAGATTGGTTCTACTCAAAGGGTGGAACTTCTTCAGAAAGAGGTTCTTGAAGTGGTTATAGGTAGTTACAACTACCCCCAAGTTCTTCATCCAATAATCTACCTTATCTCCCAAGGCAAAAGGTAGGCCTTTAAGCCTTATATAGTCTTGATTAATCCTACGATGCTTAAGGTTATCACAGACTAACTCAAAGTCCCTAAGGAATGCATATGGCTCCTTGTGTGCATTCCCATTGAACTAAGACGAAAGACTTAAAAACTACGACTTCAGTTCATATTCAACTTCAGGGTCTACTGGACTCAACAAATTCCTCATTTTGTATTATCTAGGATTATAAGCCACATCCATTGGTGCATCTACCTCCAGGTTAAGCTGGCCTATTTGTGCTCCCAAGAATGATACATTCTGCTCAAAGGTTTCTAACTTAGCTAAGACCATATGTATTGGGCCTTCACACTCCTCTTCCTCCCCATTATGTCTCTTTGGAGGCATTGTGAATGAATCTTATATACCTTCATTAAAAAGAGGGTTCAAGTGAGATCGTAATGAGGTAGTTGAAATCATGCCAATCTCACCAAGGTAATGGTCTTCCTCGGTGAGAATTGAAGAGAGAAAGGGAATGGTCAAGATGCAACCACTCTCTAAGAAGGAATCATGAAATCCTGAATCAAAACAAGGGTTATTTCTGATCTAGGAAGGTCCATGAGAAGAAGGTGGTTGGACTTTGAAAGATGTGATGTTTGGATGGTTCAATAATAATTTCACAATTTTCAATCAAATTCTCAGCCAACTATCCATCTTCGATTTCAAGAGAATATGAGAACTGAGCATGATAGATCCAGAAAGGACTAGTATTATGGTGCACTTGAAGGTGTGGAATCAACTCACACAGTTTAAACTCAAAGCGAACCCCTTTGACAATTTCACCAACTCAACTTTGAAGGTCGTAAGAGTTGGGCCAAATTATCTTGTCGGTTTTAAGTTAGTGATTCAAACAATATTTGCAATCATTACACACTGGGAGTCTCGCACTACATTCAGTTGAAGTCTTATAAGATCTCAATCAATGGAGTGATATTCCCAGGATGTCGAGTTAAATACTGCACCTTAAAAGAAACTTACAAGTGCTGAAAACCAAAACGTATTTCTAAGGTCGAAGGCAACCAATTGTAGCTTTCAAGATCCGCAAGAGTCTGATCTGGAGACTTAGGGTGGAAGTGCAGGGATTTGGGCTCTAAAATTAGGGATCTGCCCTCACCCACTCTGTCTAGCGATAAGTACATGTGTCCAATGAGGATGTTACTGCATGCAATACACGGTAAATTTTATTCCAAGTTTTTTATGCCAACTTGCATAATTCAGTCTCAATTATAAGAGTTAGAATGCCACTTGAATTAAAGTGACCATGGAAAATATACCTAACATTCAATCCCTTTTCCTTTATCCTTAAGTTATAAAATAAAGGAAGGAGACAAAAAACAGAATATAGGTGAAAATCATTTATGCATGCAGTCGTTCAGTAATACTCACAATGTTTCCCAGCACTCTCCATGTGGATGCTAGATTGAATTTAGAATCTAACTATATGTTGCAAGTCAAAAAGCCACACCTAAACATGAGTTCTATTAGCAGTGAAAAAAATCAGTAAAATTTGACTAAGTAGAACGTAATTTAATTACTTCTATTAATGAATCTTTTATGATAGTAAATCTTAAGAGATCGATTGTATGGCCTAAATTACAAAAAAGGACACAAGTCAACATGACCTAAATTTGACTATCCTAAATCTGATTTTTGCCACTCAAGTCGAGAACCACTCTTGACACAACCACACAGATAAAAGAATAATAGAGACCTTTATTTACAAATGCGAGATCTCAAATGAGAACCATTGTAAATATGGCATTAACTAATTATTACAATTATATTACAACACGATCACTACTCAATTAATCTAACATTTCTCGTAATTCATGTGTGATGTGGACTCTTCGCAAGAGCTCCAAGCTCCTCACCTCCACGTTCCATCGATCTTTGTCAGCTTTGCAGGCCCTTCAACAAAAACAATAAGATGTTTAGAGAATTCTTAAGAGAAATGTATAGCAAATTAAATAGATAAACACACAAAAGAAAGCATTCAATGAAAACAACACTACAACTTAACCTTAAACACACTAAAATTCACTGAAAATAAATATCTAAGTCTCAAATAAATCAATTAGATTGTCGTGTCCATGAGTACCATCTGATGAAATGTCGTTTGGCTAAGATAATTATAACTCGTTGTATATGGCCAAATAGTATATCAGAACCAAGTCAATTAGATATCTATGATAAGGACTTGGCTTAATATTTATCCTAAGCAAGTCCAGGGTCGAACACATTGACAAGAGCAATTAGATAACTTAATCTAGGTATTAAATATCTAATTTAGCAATTTAATAATGATCTAGGTTAAGCAACAACATTCAATGCAATGCATGATATCTTTTAGAAGATTTCTATGCAAATATATTAAATGAACAATAATGATGTGAATGCAGACAATATAAGATACTCAACACACTAAACAAACTCTTGATTATTCATCGAATAACATGTATAATTACTGAGAAATCAACCCACGAAATGAATCCAATTACTCAACCTAGTTAATGAGTGGAATATTTGAAACATGTGATAAAGAATGCTAAAAAGAACATCAATTAATTAA
Organism: Ottelia alismoides; assembly: GCA_037367405.1. Lineage (NCBI taxonomy): Eukaryota > Viridiplantae > Streptophyta > Magnoliopsida > Alismatales > Hydrocharitaceae > Ottelia > Ottelia alismoides. Next base: position 90,094 of record JAZKJV010001811.1, on the reverse strand, counting down.
CCAATTAGGAATTAATGAGCTATGGATTCAATTACAATCCTAATTAGTCTTAACACATTATGTTACAAATCAGAGAATTAAACAAATCAATAAATCACAATGAACTCAATTTTCAAAAGTCCAATATCAATGTTGAATAGACAAATTTACACTATAAATTTTGATGCATGAGTAATAGATCAAGTTAGTAAATAAAATGCACCAATTTAAAGATCATACAATAAGCTTTAAAATGACACTCATTCCATTAGATTTGGATAAAAGGCCCACAAGTTATTTAAGAAACAACATGGGCAAAATTGCAATAAAAGACTTTACTTAATTACAAAAAGTCCAAATAGGGACTAAATGTAAATATTAAAAACCTCCTAGATATCTATGCAATTTAACCACATGCGGAGACTTATCTACAATATTAAAAATCCGACAAGATACACTTGCAATTTCCCACTTATGCTTGCCTTGAGCATGTGACTAGTAGGTTTGAGTTGAGAGGGAGGCTCGGGCCACTTGTTTGCTATGGTGCCTTGTTGCTGGGCTTGGATGCTCCGAACCAAAGGTTCGGAGCACAGCTTTAGAAAGGCAACGTGGCAAAATTTGGCCATTGGATCTCACCCAAATTGGTTTTATGGGATGGATACTGCTTCTCTTCCTCTTGAATACTCCTCGGCGTGCGGTGAAGATGCAGTGGAGTTTCAGCGTTGAAGATACTTCTCATATGTGCTCCTCTTACTCGATAGGAGGTCTAGATACCTTTGCCTTGATCCGACAAAGGTCGTGTAGGCTTGAACGTGAGAAGAGCACTCCTGCTGGGGTTTGTCGATGAAAAATCATCGACGAAAAAGCTTGAGACCTGAGAGTCATTCTCGATTACGATACATGAAAGCAAAGAGTCCTTGCAGGATTAGTAACGATAACCAAACAAGAATATGAGGTGGAGGATGAAATGGAAGCTTTTGGGATGAAGGATCGGAGCTAGAATTTGTTCCTTCTCCCTTACAGGAAGAAGAAAATGGCAAGATGGATCTAATCATGGAGAAGTAAAGAAACTAGGCGGTGATGTGTGCGTAAAATAGTGATAACCAGTGACTGCAGATGAATGATTGAATGTGTAATAGATTGATTGAGATACACTTGGAAATAGAGAGAAATTATGAAGGAACTAAGATAGAAACTTTACCTGGAAATGGATAACAAAGAAGTTGGAGGAGGATGATTATCTTGGCATTGAAATGAAGCTTTGGGCTTCGTTACTCATTTCTTAACCACTAAAGGCACTAGTGGAAGCTCAAGCCGCAAGAAACTCGTCGCAACATGGTTGCTTATCCACGGATCTCGTTGAGGTACTACTCTGCCTTCTTTCTCTCTCTTGCCTCATCTCTATCATAGAAAGGTGGAGGAGACTGGGAGATTCACTGGCAAATGGTGGGATACCTAGTAATGACGGTTGGAGAAATCTTTTCATGAGGAAGAAGATGGAGGTTGCAGGTAGGTACCTTGTCAATTTCACCGCTCGTAAATTAGCGAAGAATGGTCGGAGATGGTGGTTGAAGGTCAGCATTGGGTGAGGGATGCTAGCTAAAGGGTTAGGTATTGGAATTTGGTCGAGAGGTGTGATGAGTAAGTTAGGGTTAATCAGGGAAGTTAGGAGGTTGGCCATGTCGCACCTCTTCGCAAAGGTGGGTTGGAGGTTGGGGATGATGCTCCAACCGTCCGATTGTGATCAGATGGCAGAATATGTAGCACACAACAGCTATTGTGATGTGTCTCATCGATGCGATCAGGCGGCTGGCAATGGGGGTTGATGATGGAAGCTTGGTCGTATGATCAAGATGATCAGATGAACCAGATCATGCACGGGTTAGAGTGAAAGGCCATTTATGTGGCTCACTAAGAGTGAACGTGTGGCCCAATGAAATAAATACAAAAATATGAAAATAAAAATAGATAATAAAATAATTAGAGGATGAATTAGGAAAAATGTTCAACATGAAAGTCGAAGATATAGATGAGATCTACAACTTCATGTAAATTTCAAAGTGAAAATACAACATATATACATAGTAAAAATTTTGTAAGTAATTTGAAAGTATTAAAATATTATTATTTATTTTGTTATTTTTTGGATTTTTATTTTATATTTAATGTTAAATTAATTATGTATAATATTACTTTAATTTTTATTAGATTTTTAATAAATAAAAAACACATAAAATATGTGCACCATAATGTGGTTTATTTATTCGTATATAATTAGGGTTAATTATTTACAAGTTGTTAATTATTAAATAAGTTAAATGGTTAAGTATAGTTAGTGAATTACTCAAGCTAGAGAGATACTATATATAAATAATGCTGATAAATCTAGAATTTATCAATAGGCCAACATTTACATCCATAGAACATAGCAGGTTACATGACTGTTTTGTAATATTTTCCTTTGATTTTCAAAAGAAATTTTGTATCATATAGGCATTGTATATCATAAAAATTACAAAAAATATGAAAGTGAAAGAGAATAATTGCTCTACAAGGTACTAATAGTTTAAAGTAAAATAAGATTGAATTTGACTTTTATTGAAGCATAATGGTAAGATTTTGTTTGTAAACATAAATTTAATTCAAAACAAAGAAACAACTTGCTTTGAAGTATAATAAATAAGAGGGTATGGCTGAAAGTTTCTTAGAGGCATTGCTACGTGACAAGAGGGAAATGAATGATTGATGAGGGCATATATGAGATACTTGAAAGATTGGGGTTCTTATTGAAAATTTCCTAACTCTTTTATAAGAGTTGTGAAATATCTTAGTTGTACGTGGCACACACCTCTAGCTTGACCTTCCCCAAATCGAGTAATAACGACAAAGACTGCTCCGGGAGCCCTGGATGATTCCAATAGCTCCAATCACGGTGAGTTGCTAACATTAGTTGCTCCTTTAAACAAAAGAAATACAAATAAAATAATACAACTAAAATATAAAGGAGAATAAGAAAAGAGATTGATGGAAGGGCTTGGGAATTCTATAAGAATAATATATTATTGCTCAACAATTTAGTCCAAGTTGAAGCCTCGTGTGTAAGGTTGAGCAAGCCAAGGTAGCTAAATGCTTCCTTAAATTTGGCATGCACCCATCAGTCATTGCTCCCTAGTGAAAAGCTCTCAACTATCACCTCAAGGCTCCAAATGTGGGAGATATGGATGGGTTCTAAAGGGAGCTGATTTTAACATGAATTTATTAATTAAAATCTAGGAAGATTATATTGTATATAGGGGATAATTTATGCATTTAACACATTGTTTTTTGAATTTTTGTTGACTTTATTTATTGGGATCATTTAAATGTTGATAATATACATTTATCTCACTTTTATTATCAAGGTTATTTTTTGTTAATATGTTATTTTATGTAGATTTTGTGTGTGTTTCTCAGGAGTTAAGATCAATTGTTTAGTATAATGTAGATGAATCACGTATTCATCAGTTTTGTATGTAGTGGCTCGTGGTTGAAGGAAGGAATTCACCTCTTTCCTCGACAAGAAGGCTCATCGTTCCTTGCACTGAACAAAGGGGGAGTTTGTTGGCCACTATCTAAGTCGATGAGACATTTTTCTCGTCCAACTAAGATATTGTTGTTGAGTATCATCCTTTGCCAACCAACATAATGGCCTCTTCTATCGTGTGTAAGTCATACGTTAACCATGTATCAACCATATTCATTGTGTCCATTAAGGGAGAATATCACTAGTCAAGGCCCAATTCCCTTGTTTTGTTGCATACAAATATTTCCTTATGAAATTATTATTATATATTTTTATATACATTAGGAAATCACGTATATTATGCCTTACTGGTTTTTATTTAATTTTTTCCAAAAAATTGTTTAGACAGGTACGCTTTGATTCTTACTTAATTACATGATTAGTTTATGAGAAGTTTTTGGTTTGATCACGAAAATCATCTCAAAATGTAATTTTAACCCCACACACAAACACAGACTATCATTTAATACACAGATACATCACACGAGTTTCCTGAAATTGTCCTCAAATTCCTTAGCATAATTTCACATGTTTGTAGACATGGTTTGGTAGAAATAGTTGTACTTTGTTGGATTTTTCGAATTTGTGTGAATCGAAATTTCTGCTCAAAATTGAGCTCGGGTAACTGCATATTATCCATTCTTTGTGGATTGATACCCTACTCTTACTATACATTAACTACATTGGCTTGTAGGAAGTTCAATTAAGGAACAATGTTACTTGACTATTTTGCAGTTAGCATGTGCCGGCTATGCCATGCTAATTTTGCATAATTAACACGTGAAAATCGTAAACTCAACAAGTTGTTATTGTAGATTTCTATATCATGCAGTGTTGTGTTTTCATTGAATGATAATGATCTAGGTAATATAATTAACATGATCATCTATACCATTCAGATGCGACTCGATTTGGATTGTCTATGGATGTTATGATATTGTTGATAGTCAATTTATATATCATTACTTCATTACAAACACAAGCAACGATATATCTCGTAATTAAGATTGCATCAATGTGTGGTATTATTTTATCAGAAATGAAAAAAAATACAATTTTTTTACCATTGTGCCTCTCTTATATTATGTAATATCATACTATCTTTTTTTGCAATATCAATGTTTCCTACTTATTGCACAACTATCACTTATGTTGTCACGTCCCGGACCTCGAAACATGGGAATAAGTGTGGAAGCATCCCAAAACAATGAAAAGTAGCTAATCGAGTGTAGGAGCGAGACAAAATTTTCAATGATCAATTAACCATAATCATCAGAGTGCCATAGAATAATGAAAAATGGAGGAAATTAACCAATAAATACGAGACTCATAAAGTCTGAACTAGAATAAAATTAAATAAGTCTATCAATAACTTCCGTACATTAACTTAATAAACTAGGATAAAGCAATGGCTCCTCAATTTAGCTGAGCAATCCAACCTCGTTCTCCGTTAAGCTGCAAGGTTGTAAGTCAATATTAGTCAAATGAATTTGACTAAGTATGTACCAATAATTTACGAAACATACCATTAATATCTATACACTATGAGTAATAAAGAATTAAATGATGACAATTCCATACAATAAGGTACATAATTCAATAAAACCAATGAACTATAACAAGACTTTCAATTACGCAAATCATCATTATTGAAAATCACAAATTTTGTGACTATAATATCAATATCCATATCAATATAAATCAATATCATCTGTCGACACCGAGCAACCCGAGTTTGGATAGAAGCGACCCGTTCCCATAATTCAAAAAATTCAAATCATAAAAATATTTCAATACGAGGTCTCCTATCCAAACCCCAATGCAATAGACATCAGTACTGAGTCAACCGTCTTAGCGGAAATTGTTTGGGAATAGTGTAGAATTACCCGTCTACAACGGTCAATTAGCAGAATTAACCGTCCGTGCGGCACCTGGCCAGGTCAAAGTCTCTAATGGACTAGCAGTGAACAATTTCTACTCCCGCACAATGGAGGTGCCAAAACAATAATTTCCTTTTTTAATAAAATATTAGGATAAAAAAATACAAATTAACCTATATATCAAAAGACAATAATGTGTCTATCTCTTTAACATTTAACAACTATTCCGTAGATAAGCATTATGGCTCAATATCATATTAGCACTTGATTACCTGGGATTTTAACATATAATCATAATCAAATCATTTTATAGAGATAAATAAAAATAATATTCCGATAGTTAATAAAATTCAAAGTGGGGTATAACAATAATGGTATGCGACATAAATTAATGTACATACCTCAATCTCGATCAAAAAATTTACTCTCCAAAATAAAAGCTCTAATCACGAAGCCAAGTCTGGTCATATAACAAAGGTATACTCAATCAATTTAGGGAATTAGAGACTAACAACTTAACCCATCCCTCAGTTAGACCTTATTATATCATTAAATACCTTAGTCCTTTTTAGTAAAGAATACTTAAAAGTTCATTAAAATTATTATTATTTGAAGTGATTACTCGAAACAACCTTCCATAATGGACATTCTTTTTAAAAAAAATTATAAAAGAAATTACAATCCCACATGCTTCTAAGCATCACACAATGATGCTTGATGAATTTTATCTTGCTATCCCTAAAATTAGTTATTACGTAATTTATCTCGATTTGAACGTATTTAAGGTTTATATGACAATTGTAAAATTTTACTAATACAATAATCCAACAATGGTTAGTCCATGATAATTTTCTTACTATATTCTCAAACATGTGGGGATTCAAATGCTTATTTAACAAACTTTATAACTCTAAAATGTTAAATTGTATAATGAATATTTTTCTAATGATTATTGGTATAGTCCATAACGGTGCAAGAATAAAGATCGAGTAAGTCTACATTCTAAAAAAAGTAAATACAAAACAAGACTCATCATACGTGATCCGTGATTCGAAGATGACTAACAAACATGGATTTTTAATTCTCCCTATGACCACAATATTATTATAGAGTCACCGCATCAAAATTTAATTCTCATAACTAATAATTTGATTATGATTAAACTATTAATCATAACACGTGGATATACCTCCATATGCGAGAATTCAAAATTGAAACCAACCAAAAAGTTGCATATTTATCAATTTTCATGGTTACGCTATGTCATAACAATATTTCTTAGATTCACCGATCCCACAGAGTTGACATTAATGAACCAAGGTAATTATACGAACTTGGTATGAATTGAAAGGCCGATAACATTAATATTCTTAACGTTCCTAGGGGTTTGACATGACTTACCTCTAAGCATTGATTAATTAGCCACGGAAATGTCGCAGCCCAAGCTTTCGCGACTATGCCAACTAGCCTTCAACCTCTCCAGAACAGAGAATGACACCGTCTAAAGATTATCGCAGCCAGTTCTCTCTCTACGTAGAGACCCAATGTTGGGTGCTTAAATCCCTTTTTTAATTGATTTTTTTAAGTAGGAAATAAATCCAATGTTTACTTGTGGATAATTTTGCACGTCGGATTCGTTCTTTAAAAAAACAGTTCCAACAAACCTTTTTTTACCAATTATTTTCTTTGTACGATTGTGGTGTGTTTTTTTTAAATTTGTTTGTTCATTTTTTCCTTTTTGACATTGTCGTTGTGCCTTTTTCTTTTTTTAAACTCTTACATTTATTTATTCTATTTTCAATGTCAAAAGTTTTCAATTTACATAACACCCCTTAAAAAATTAGATGTTACAACTCCCCCCCCCCCCAATATAAATTTTGTCTTCGAAATTCTATAGGCATACCTAGAAGTTCAGGATATTTCTCTTGAACCTCGTCTTCAAGTTCCCAAGTGGCCTCTCTATCCGAATGGTTATGCCAAGCAACCTTTACCATCTTAATAGACTTCCTTCGTAATTGGTGTTCTTTATGATCAACAATATGTGAAGGGCGTTCTTCATACGATAAATTTTTATGAACCTCGACAGGCTCATAATGAATATGATGAGATGGATCATGAATATATTTCCGTAACATGGAGAAATGGAAGACATTATGAATATGTGAATACTGATGTGGTAGTGCAATGCGGTAGGCTACCTCGTCTACCCTATCCAACACTTCAAAAGGATCAATGTATCTTGGACTAAATTTTCCTTTTCATCCAAATCTCAATACGCCACGAGTTGGAGAAATCTTGAGAAAAACATGATCCCCAATTGCATATTCTAGTTCTCTGCGATGGTTATCTGCATAGCTCTTTTGAATACTTTGAGCTATCAACAACCTCTTCTTAATCAGGTCGATCTTATCAGTACACTTCTGCATGAGTTCCGATCCAAGAAATCTTCTTTCACCTACCTCACTCCAACAAAGAGGAGATCTACAAGGCCTCCCATAGAGAGCTTCATACGGAGCCATTCCGATACTAGCATGATAATTATTGTTATAGGCAAACTCAATAAGCGGAAGATTCTCATCCCAACTACGGGCATAATCAAATGAACATGCTCTAAGCATATCCTCAAAAATCTGAATAGCTCTTTCCGATTGACCATCTGTCTGAGGATGAAAAGCAGTACTAAACTTCAGCTTTGTACTGAAAGCCTCCTGAAGTTTTTCTCAAAATCTTCCTGTGAATCTTGGATCTCAATCAGAAACAATAGAGACTGGTATACCATGAAGATTCACAATATTATTCATATACAAATTAGCCAAACTAGCTACTGATTCCTTCTTCGTCATCGGTAAGAAATGGGCAGACTTCGTCAATCTGTCTAGATCACCCATAGAGCATCATAATTAGTTGCATCGATCTTAGGAAGACCCATCACAAAGTCAATGGTGATGTGTTCCTATTTCTATTCTGGAATCTCCAACTACTCCAAAAGCCTGGCTGGTCTTTGATGCTCAGCCTTAATTTCCTAACACACCAAACAACGAGAAATGAATTCTGCAATTTCCTTCTTCATATTTTCCACCAAAAATTCCGCTGGAGATCTTTGTGCATCTTTGTACTTCCTAGATGCACAGTGAATCTTGAACGATGAGCTTCATCTAGAATCTCGTGCTTCAATTTTGCTTGAGAAGGAACCCATAAGCATTTCTGAATCCAATGCCACCATCTAGAGTAATGAAGAATTCTGAATTTTCTCTTTGACTCTTCTCAACTAGAACATGATACTCATGATATTCTTTCTGTGATCTCAATACTTTCTCTATTATTTCAGAATGTATCTGGATGCTAGATAAGATAATATTATCTCCTTTCTTGAAAAGATTCCAAGAGACAAAGTTATCAATCAACTTTCACTTTTTAATCATCAAACTAGCTGACAAGACATAACCCTTTCGGCTCAAAGCATTGGCCACAGCGTTTGCTTTACCTGGATGATAAGCAATGGAGAAATCATAGTCCTTAAGAAATTCCATCCATCTCCTTTGATGCATATTAAAATCTTTTTGAAAAAAGATGTATTTGAGGCTTTTATGATCGGAGAAGACCTCAAATTTCTCACCATAGAGATAGTGACGTCAAATCTTTAATGCAAACACCACAGCAGCAAGCTCTAGATCATGTGTAAGATAATTCCTTTCATGAATCTTTAACTGTCTCGAAGCATAAGCTTTAATTTTCCCATTCTGCATTAAGACACTTCCCAAACCATTCAAGCAAGCATCAGTATAGATGGCAAAATCTCCACTACTTGAGGGTAATGTCAAGATAGGAGCGGTGGTTAACCTCCTCTTCAATTTTTGAAAGTTGTGCTCATATCCAGAAGACCATTCAAGCTTTGTTCCTTTTCTAGTCAGTTTCGTCAAAGGAAGTGAAATCTTCGAGAAATCATGAATGAATCTACGATAATACCCCACTGATCCAAGAAAACTTCTAATTTCTGTCACGCTATGTGGTTGCTTCCATTTTGAGACTGCCTAAACCGTGGCTGGATCAATAGAAATCCCATCCTTGGAAATAATGTGCCCAAGAAACATGACCTTTTCCAACCACAATTCACACTTGGAGAATTAGCATAAAGTTAGTTTTGCCTCAGAGTCTCCAATACGATTCTCAAGTGCTCCTCATGTTTCTCAACACTATGAGAATAAACAAGAACATCCACAAAAACAATGACAAAGTGATCTAAGAATGGTCGAAAGACTCGATTCATAAGATCCATAAAAGTAGCAGGAGCATTAGTCATCCAAATGGCATCATACAAAACTCATAATGCCCATAGCAAGTTCGGAAAGCAGTCTTTGAGATATCTTCCTCTCGAATCCTCAATTGATGATAGCCGGATCGTAAATTAATCTTCAAGAAGACCTTTGCTGATTGGAGTTGATCAAATAAATCATCTATCTGTGGTAACGAATATTTATTCTTCACAGTCACATGATTCAGCATTCGATAATCAATGCATAAGCGAAGTGATCCATCCTTCTTTCTGACAAATAAAACAGGTGCACCACATGGTGACACACTGGTCCTGATAAATCCCAAGTCAAACAACTCTTCAAGTTGCTTCTTTAATTCCACTAGTTCAGAAGGGGCCATGCGATATGGTGTCTTAGATATTGTTACAATTCCAAGAATCAGCTCAATAGTGAAATCAATCTCTCGCTAAGGTGGGGGTCTAGGCAATTCTTCTGAAAAGACATCGGGAAACTCCCGAACAATATTGAGATCAGATAACGATATGGTTGATGACTCAAACCTTATAATACCGGAAAGATATACTTCTCGTCCTTTCAAGATCATATGATGTGCCTTTATAGAAATGATGCATCGCTCAGAGGTGGTGCCATACCCTTTAATAACGAGTCCTGGGAACTGATGGCTTGCAACGATCACCATTTTCTACAGCAATCAATAATACAATGATATCGGGATAACCAGTCCATCCCAAGGATGATGTAGAAGTCTGTCATCTTCATAATAATGAGGTCACTAAGCATATCATGACCCTCAATTATCAATGGAGCATCTTGTATATACTCCACTGCCTTGACTTGTTTACCCATAGGTGTGGTGACTATTAGATCACTATCTAAAAGTTTGATTGAGCATCCAAGCTTCTTACTATATCCTCAGCAATAAAGCTATGTGTAGCGCCATTATCGAAAAGAATCTTTGCATGAAAATTAGAAAAAAGAAAGGGTACCTTCAATGACCTTGTCCTCCTTAGAAGCATCATCTCCGGTGGTGAGAGCATAGACTCGTGCAGGAACCTTCAGCTTTTGCTCTTGTCGTAGAGTTGCGGAATGCTTCCTAGGATTCGGACAATCACATACAGGTCTGGGAAGTTGGGATTCTAGAATCTTATTCAGACCATAACTTTTTATCTGTACATTATTTTTAAGTGAAATCAATTTTGTATTTTTGACAATTGCGATCATCATCGACATGTCACTTCCAAAGTACTCTCGATGAAAGATCAAGACTATAGATACATACAAACCCTAAGGTGATGTCTTATTGTCTTATTTAATTGTCGTTCCTCATTATGTTGAGGAAACTTGTACATTGCAATCACATACATTATGTGTCCAACTGCAAGTACAATATCTGTATCATGAGTCCAATCCATGATATTTTGCTGGTTATTATTGAGTATAACATTGAGTGGGTTTAATGAAGGATTATCTGAAATAAGAAATTTGCATAAGTGTATATATATTTATATATATACATATTTTACTTTGATTTAGGAGTTTTTATATCAAAGTTATCTTGCCTTGTCAACACTGAAAGTTCATTCCCTTAATCACTTTTAATGTAAGAGATATACTTACCATTATATCTCAAGCAAGATCTGGGATCTCCTTCCTTATCTTTGTCGCATCCCAATAATATGAGAACTTGTGACTCCGATAAAAAGAAGCAGGAACTCATTCCGCCTTGCAAGTCCAACTTGCATTTCCCAATTTGGTCTTTAACACCCAGGCCCACCACCCCTATGGTGATGTTGACCCGTCATAAATTGAACCAACTGTCAACATGCTTAATACTCGTTATATGCAATCCAATATCGCCTCAATAATATGAGGACTCGATATTGGGTTCACTACATATGCGGCCTTACTCTTTCGAGAAGCGAAGAGTCCGATCCAAATAGATTGTATGCAGGAGCTGTCACTTCGGACATGCGTCTCCCACATAGAATATCTGGCGACGGAACCCTTCGCCTTCACGGGAGACCATGGATGTCACTTATGTGATATCATATTCAAATTCTAATTAATCATTATGAATCATATTCATTACGATTAATTCTTCCAAGGGAAATAACATCTCTATTCATAATAGAGTGTTTTTAATAGGATATAATTAATTTAATCACATTAAATTAATTATCAATCCAATTTTCAATCAATAAACTTGATTATTAGTTGAATAGTAGGTATAATCTCAAAGTACGTATTATTCGAATTTTAATAATTAAAAAATACACTTTGATTTCTCTGACATTATCGAGTCCCTACCCGCTGTCATGACCAGTACCGACGGGAGTGGGACGGACCATATCCACCTCAGGAAAGGATAATACCAGATAGACCATTGTGTACTTTGAGATGCTCATCGGTTTTTCAACCGAAATTATACTATATAGTAATAATCAAAATATTTTTGATTATAAGGAAATTTGCTAGACAAATTTTCAATCCTATTCAAGCAAGAAGTTTGATGATCGTGTTTCCAATTATGATCTAGATCAAATCTAATCAATTTATTGGCTGAGGCCATGTCATTTAAGGGAATAATTATTGTTCTAATATTTCCCAAATATTATCCACAATTATTCCAGGAAATCAACTATTAATTTCGCAATTTTCTTAAATGACAATCACAAGGTTTTGGATAATCATGCAATTTCCATCAGTGACCCTCACTAACTAAAAATAGCATATCTCATTTATTTTAAATCAAAATTAAGCAAAATCAATTTCCAGAGATTGATAACTTGATTTAAAAACGAAATCATGTGATAAACATGCATTTTCAAGCGTTTAAAACGTAATTAACATCTTAATTACGTATCTAATCGCCATCCCCGAAATAGTGGATATATGGTTAATAAAGCAACCATATCTTGAGTAAACGGAATCTAAATTACGCAAACTCAAATCCTATTGTTTCCTTGATTAATGGGGAAAATTATCCAATTTAAAATTTCGTGTTTAAACATTTTAAACATGGCTGAAATTTTATTACAAGACCGGGCTGTGAAAATTGAAAAGCTAAAATCTTCACGAACCCAAACGAGCCCAAATCTTCGTAGGTTCATGTATCTAATCCAAAACCTTCGACAACCTGGCTCTGATACCACTTGAAGGATATGGGAAGATCCTCAAGCGCATCACGAAAGCGTGAGGATCACATCGTATGCGATCGGGAGCGACTAGTCGCACTAGTTGCTCGATGCAGCGAAAATTAAAAAAATTTCATGCGACGAAACCACATGATCCAAGAACACTTCTCGGATCGTTTCGTCTAAACCACAAACAAGTAATATGATTACCTCTTGAAGTGTGGTTGTGATCGAGTCTATAAACGAAGAGACCTCCTGTCTCAAGTCCGATCCGACGGAGGAGACGATTGCGAGCGCGAGGATGAATCGTGTGCTTCTCGTAATCCATGTTGATGATCCAAGCAGAAAATCTCCTGATCTCGACACATGAGATCCAACGTCTTCTTCATGAGCGGAGCGCACCGAAGAAGACGGAGATCCACGAGCAAATGATCGGGCAACACAACGACGACGCTGCGGTGATGGAGAACCCCTCTAGGGCATCCATGGTGGACGGCCATAAGATAGGAAGAGAGAGGACGTGTATAGAGAATAAGAGAGAGAGAGAGACTCGTCGAGTCAGTGTAAGTTGAAGAGCAAGGCATGCCTATTCTTATATAGGATTTTGGGAGTCCATGGATCCCAATCCATGAACAACACACAATCAATGGTTTGAGATTGATTTTGTGTTCCTTTCAATGGCTATGATCTTGTTCTAAAAACACAACAACAATTAATTTAATTTAATTTAATATATATTGATAAATCAATATATTTAAATTCAAATTAAAGCAATTAATTATCCTTGGAGATAATGAGGAGATAAACCATATCCCCTAAAAAAGGGGGGACGGCTACAACATCTTATGAGATCTCATTATCTCATGAGATCTCATTATCTCATGAGAAACCATTATCTCATGATATCTCCAGGATTTACAACAACTATTATTGTAAATTATTTCACAAAAAATAATTCATAATTATCTTGTGAAATATTGCAATCATGCCATTGGAAAAATGTGAATCACATTCACATCCCAAAACAAAATGTAATTATATTTTAATTAATCATCCAATGTGAATTCAATTCATATAAATAATTAATTAACAAATATAAAACACAATATGGTTCTCTCTTATATATATTATAAATCACATTTATAATATATATGATTAATATGGATAGTGCTATCCATATTATTCATATCCATGATAATTAAATCACATTTAATCATCTTGGATCTCTTTTCTCATGTGCCCAAATAACATGAATCACATTCACACTATTCATATATTTGATAATTAAATCACATTTAATTATCTTAGATATCTCTCCTTATAATATGAATCAAATTCATATTATCCATGATAATTAAATCACATTTAATTATCAATTTTCTCGATGCTTGGATACATATATCAACAATGAAATTATCCATGAACTGTTTTAAGGATAATGCGCTTTCTCTGCGGATACTTGGAGATAAGGACATGGCGATTGTATTGTTCCACGTATAGTGACTTGGATGTTGAGATCACATCTCAAATCCAGATCTCGGACCTCCCATAGATGCTTGATTAAATCAAGACCACAAATCTAATTTTCTCATTGTATGTGATCACATTCATATTAATGTCCAACATTTGGACCAAGATCAGATTACTTCTCTACTGAGAGGAGTCACTAAAGTCCTGACCCGTTTCATCGCTCCCTAGGAATGGAAGCGTCATGGTTATACAATCGTTTATGATCACATCACCTTCATGTATTCCCAACACCTGTAATCCTGCATATTGGAAGATGCGGAATAAACCCGAAGTATTAGATCAACTTTATACTGTCTACTTCATGGTTTTATTAGTAAGTTTCTCATTTGATAATTGGGAGTTGGTATCGATCATATACTTTCCAAAAGCATATATCATACCTAGGTCTTGATTATATACTTTCCAAAAGTATATATCAAACCTACAAATTCAGTCAAGCTTCCAAAGTGAGATGACCATGCACGGAATTTGATTCTTCCCAATATCTCATGAGTGAGCTCATGTCTTCTGGTTCAGCAGTGAACATGTATGATCCCTTTGAGAGATCGTATTACTCATATGTCATTATATGCACACTAGCGCGCTGGTGTATAGACCTTGGTTAGGTTATCAACCTATTGGTCTGCCAAATGTACATACTCGGACATATAGTAACACATCTGTCTCCGGTCAGAGGATGCGTGCATGTATCGTGATAGCATACGATATAAGACTTTGGTTATCTCGATCTCGTTAAGTCAACTCTTTGACCTAACTAATCTAACACCTCTGAATCCCTATTCCTATGCAGAGGACCTGCATCAAGAGGTCGGTCAGATATCAGCCTATGTGAGAAAGGATTGCCATCTCCTACTCAGGCTGGAGATCATCTCTTAACAATCATTTGACGGTGCTTGATGAGTCCTCAATCTAACCCTTTAGATATTCATCCAAGCACCAGCCTCTATGATTCAATAGTTGAATCAACAGCTGTATGATTATTAAGATGGCCATAGTACATAACCCTGATTGTACTAAGGGGCCTATTATGCAAATTATTTATTCTTCATTTCAGATCATGGAATGATATTCACAATAATATTTATTGCATAATGGCTCGTCGTGGGCTTGCATGTCCAACAGAAAGGTCAAATGCGGGTCCAGATTGTTAATTCTCTAGGTTTGCAAATATATTCTAGAAGGTGGTATTTTTTCTGGGGAAAACTCTGTTCGTCATGTTTCCAGGGCCTTGGCCCTATTCAACCTTTCGTTCTTGTTTTTAAGACCGCAATCTAAGGTCATATTCTTGTTTCTATGAAACTTAAAAACCTCCGGACAAGCAAAAAGCTATCCAATGATTGTAACCAAGATTATAAAGCAAGATGACATATTTTTGCCATTCCCATTTCGAATTTTCAGTGTTCTATAGATCCTCATACAAAGGAGTTTACATTGAAACCGAAGGCAAGCGAGCAACAAGCTGCGCCGCTAGACCTATGCATTTTAAATATCGTGTGCCTTGAGGGAGGTAATGCTATTTGAGGCCATACACTTAAAAAAGGTGTATTTGTGTAGGAATCTAGAGTTCTCCCAAACTTTTTTCAAGCGTACGATAAGTACACCGTTCAACATTTTGTAATTATCCATAGCCTGCTAAAGTAGCTAGCCGAGGTTATTGTTCAGAGTTTCGTCATGCAGATTAGTTTTGAGCTCAATCAATGCTTCTCAATAATGATTCTGATCGCAGAGAGGATCTGCCGTGATGTAACCCTGCAGTAACGCAGAGGGCCTATCAGGGCCACCCCTCTCGCTTCCGACGGACCCGTGCGTTACAGCAGGAGAAATCACTGCAGACAATCCTCGTCCTTTTGATCGAGTTAATTTTTGGTGCATTAGGAGAGGGAAAAGGAGGTCAGGAGAAGGTGAGTCTAAGCTTGCTCCTATCATAACATCACTAGCAAAGGTCATCTACATCTAGGTATCACTAGGTTTTCAAGCCTTGGGATTGAGCACTAGAGATTTTTCATACTTGAAGAAAGTTGCTGAGGGTCCAATCACTTGGAAAGAAGAGCAATCTGGTTGTGATTAGAGCAGGTTCTGGGTAAACCGATATGGATAGGGTAAAAAGCAAAGGTGGCCCATTTTTCGAGCACGTACAGGGTAAGAACTCCGCAATCAGTTCAAGTGTAGTTGATACTTTTAAGCTTAGCTTTGAAGAGGTCAAAGGTGTCAACCATATTGTTGAAGCATCGAGCCAGATCCCGATTCAGAGTACCAGAAGATCTATCACTATGGTGACTAGTAACATTAAAGTTACCCATAAGAAAGAGTTTGGGTAAATTTTTATGATTGTTCGATGAAAGTATGTTTCTTAGTAAGGATGGCGGGGTTGTGACTATTAACTCCAATGTATCTATCCTCGCCCAAGGTAAAAGTTGTGGCGATGCCATGATCCAATAACATGCAATTTTTCAATTTTATTCTCGAAGAATCCCATCACCCGATTTCCCGTAGACGGTAGACGGCTAATGAACACAAGTCCAATTGTTAGGGAGGTTAGCAAGGATCATTGGAGTACTTTAGTTTCTTGAACAAAAACCAAGTCCAACGGTGCTTGTTAAATAGAGAAATGAGCCGGTTGCACGTGGAAATTTCTCTTATACCTCTAATATTTTAAGATAAAATGTTAGTTCTTGTCTTAAACAAGTAATAGAGGGAATAATACCTTAAAAAACATATCTATTCATTTCTATATTACCTATATGCACCTCCTTAAAAGGTTTTCGATGTAGACGATCATGCAGATTTTCTATATTATACAAGTGATTCATTTTATGAAACCTTTATACGGATATAAATATTTACATATATTCCATGCTTAAGGGATTTTTTTTTCTATAGATCACATTATTAATTTTTTATATTGGATAACCTCCATTACACATTGTAGTTTTTACTTAAATCTACTATATATGCTAATACTATATGTAGGGTTTTTATCAGGTGTGCCCCTTTGAGATATTGCAATTTCAGTTATGCCCCTCCTTTTTTAGGAATATCAATTGTGACATCGAGTTCTTGCCGTTCTATCACTTGTACCCTTCTGTTACTTTAGCCGTCAATGATTCAAACTTAATCATGATTTTCTCAAACCATCGTTTGATTACAAGGGGCATAAACGTCCAACTCTACCCCTCCCTCCTCCCATTCATCTCCAGCACGTATGCACCCGAGCTCCCCTCCACCGTGAGCTCCTCCCCCCGACATGGTGCCTTTGCCTCCACGCCCGAGCTCTTCCCTCCTCCTCAAGCTCCTCCCTCTGCCCCGAGCTTCTTCCTTCGCCTCGTGCCTCTCCCTGTACCCCGTACTCCTCCCCCTGTCCCAAGCTCCTCTCCCCACCCCCGCGCCTTCCTCTCCATGCCTGAGCTCTTCCCCTCCATCCCTAGCTTCTACCCTCCATCCCCGAACCCCCTCCCTTCCCAGCTCCTCCCCTCCACCCCGCATCTCCCTCTTCTCCCCCAGCTCCCCCGCTTAGTTAGACCACCTCCACCTCTTCGATGTTGTCGCCGCTGTACAGGTGCAACTCTTTGCATTACGATAAGCCATGTGTGCTCCTATAGGGTGGAGGAGGGGGGGCTGGAGGGGACATGGTTGGGGAGGAGGGGGCGGATGAATGACTGGGATGGGAGGCGCTATCGGGGAGGAGGGGTGGAGGCAAAGGAGGCCCAGGAGGAGGAGGGTGGCAACGACGATGGAGGAGACGTCGTAGTATGGACTGGGCCTAGAGGGGGATGGGGGCGGAGGAGCATGACCTTGAGGGGGAGGGGCAGAGGAGGGCTTGGATGAGGAGGGGCAACAGGGGATGATGGGTAGCGGGGGAGGAGGAGTTCCTCGAGGTGGGGATGGTGGTGGAGGAGGAGGAGGGCCTGGAGAGGGAGGGGCGGCGACGGAGGAGGGCTTGGAAGGGAAGGATATCGGAGGAGGAGGGACGAAGGAGGAGAAGGAGGAGGAGGGCCTGGGAGGGAGGGGCGACGACGGAGGAGGGGAGGGACAACGATGACAGAGGGCCTGGCAGGAGAGGGGCGGCGGCAGAGGAGGGTCTGGAGGCTGAGGGGCGACGACAAAGGTGGGCCTGGAGGGGGAGGTGTGGTTGGAGGAGGATGAGGGCAGGAGGTGGAGGAGGGATGAAGAAGAAGAATTGGGAGGATTAAATTATTGTTACCCTTCATTTTTCAATTAATTACCATTGTGCCTCCAAAGTTAATGACCGTTTAGGATGAGGATTGACGGCCACTAACTTGAGGGGCACAAGTGATCATTATAGAAGAAGTCATGGGTTGAACTGATATTCCTAAAAAGGAAGAGACATAACTTATATTGTAATATCTCAGAGGGGCACAATTGATAAAAACCCCTATACGTATGTGAGACTTTATTAATAGTAATAATTCTATTTTACATAATATAATTCTCTAGAAGTTTTTATACAGTCGACAAGAACATATCCATGGTCTTTTGTCCGCATTCTTTTTTAACATTCAAGATTAATATTCATGCACATATTTTGATTTTCTTCTCTTGTATGATCGTGTAATCATTACACCTATGTATATGAATTCTTATCGCCTCTCTAATCATGTTCGCGCAGATGTCCGGTAAATGATTTGCTATCATGCATATGATATATGACAATTTGATATTAACCTTCTCATATGAACTAACATCACATAAATGTCTCTCTAAGATAATTTCACATATATGGTCCCGTCAATATTTTAATATATATCTCTAAATCATTTTTTCTTCGTAATATACTAAAAATATTCTCTCTCAAATGTTAAAGATGGAATATCTTGGGGAGAGAGCAACGTGCCCTCGATTATATTAAATATTAATATATAAATGATAATAGTTTGATTCAATGTTTTTGAAATCGGGCCGAACCGGCCTGTTCAACCGGTCCGATCGGTGAACCGGGTTGACTCGGTTTCACCAGGTTCAACCGAAGTTGAACCGCATTTAATTTTTAAATTATTTAAAAATTTTGTTGGTAGTGGGAATTGAACCCATGAGCCATGACCTTTGATTACCTATTTAACACTTCTAACCAACTACACTAACACAACTTTTGCATGTACTGTGTTTTAAATATAAGTAAACTATTATCATGTTATGGAGTATTTAATCCAAATAATATATATATATATGATATGTATGACATTTGATGGTGTATAAGAAAAAACTTTATGTATATTGTGAAATATATACATTATCTATGTATTTTATATATATTTCAAGTATTTTAAGTGTATATTATATTATATATATTATTTCATTTCAGTTTGATTAGCCGGTTCAACCACTTTTTTTCACCGGTCCGGTTTAATCCGGTTTTAAATAATGATGACGTCATCATCCGGTTGAACCAGTTTGATTACATGGTTCGACCTGATCCGATCATTTCAGCAAGGTTTCTGGTTCGGTGTCCGGTTCGATTTCAAAAACCTTGGTTTGATTAACTCAACCTCTACAAGGTGTTTGGATGATTGAGAGGATAGAAATGATAAATATGATGATTGTCTATTATCATCTTAATTATATTTATGACTAAGATATATTTTTGATGGTGGATTTTTGTTTGAAGATTGCTACAAATAATACAGTAAAGAATAGCATGATTTATCACATTGAATTTAACCCTAAGGGCTCGTTTGGTAATCGAGTTACCCCGTACCCCTCTCTTTTCTTGGGTTGGAAATCCATCACAAATCATAGTGACATCATATCACATTCTTTATTCCACCCTTCTCCAACCTTCGTAACCATTCTAAACAGCTACTATTCAAATCAGGTTATCCCAACCCACTCCAACCCTACCATCAAACAGATCCTAAATTTAGTAGTAAATGTTGGATAATCCCAACCATCAAACAGACCCTAAATTTAGTAGTAAACTAGGAAGCATACCCGCGCTTCGCGGCGGGGAAGAATTCCAAGTGAACATCCATCGTATTTAGGTCATTCAAAGTATAAAGTTAGATTTGAGTATATTATTTATTTGATATTTTTCACATTCCTTTGAAGAAATTATCACTGTGTTATGTAAATTAATATATATATAGGAACTTATAGTTTCATGGTAGTATGAGAACATATAACCGTAGAATGAAATTTTAGTAAATATAAAGACAACATAAAGTTAAATATATAAGAACGATAGTAATATTAGTAAAGGTATATTATGTTAAAGTAGAGGTAAATATGTAACATCGAGTACGATGTGGTATATATGAAGTATATATAAGGTAAATTACTTTGTAAATGCAAAATAATATGAAATTTGTATAGGTCTAATAAAGTGGAGGGAAACATGTAATACTGAATATGTTTAATTTTGACAAATAGAACATTACATAGATATAAAATATTGCAAGAAGAATAAAAAAAAGATTACTCGCAGAATTCATGAACGTGATATATACATGGAGAAAGGAATCATGGTAATAACAATTAAGAGCTCTGACTGTAGATAATCAGTTCATGATCTGTAAACCACATAAACATATAAGGGGAAAAAGAACAGAAAGATCAGTAGTTTAAATAAATATATGAAGAAAATCTAATAAGTTATATGATTTTAGAGAAGAATATTTTCAATATAACTGCTGAAGTTAATATAGAGAACAAATTATTTACCGGTCTATATTTAAATATTTCTAATAAAATACAACACCAATGAAGACATTATATATAAATAGAGAAAGAAATTGTATACTAGTATTCATTGAAAGCAAAAATCACATAATAATAATAATAATAATAATAATCAAGAATTCTTAATTTAGAATACCAGATTATGATCCATAAACCTCACAAATATATAGGTGCATGGTAGAATAGAAACAACAGTAGTTGAGGTAGATAGTCAAACAAATTTCAAGAAGTTGTGTAGTTTTAGCAGAAAACATTTTTAAACCATCTATAAAATTAAAACAGCATCTATTTAATTATTAGGTAGGAAATTATAGTAGATATACAAGGAATTTAATTTGAACCAAATTCTGATATTATTTTAAGAATGTGAGAAGCATTCTGTTATGAAGTCAAAGAAGATGTGAAAATTAATTGGTAGTTATTAAGCTTAACTCGACAATATCAATATAGTCTTGTTTATAATGGTATGCATACGATTAAAAATTGCGAAGTAACGTTAAACCCAAATTATATAATAAAAAAAGACATTATAGATTATGATATTACATGGACAAAGTGAAAAAAAAGTGATTTAATAAGATAGTAAAATCACAGCAGAATCCATTTTGCAAAACATTTATAGATTATAGCAACCGACCTAAGAATGGATTTGAGGTTACTTGATATACATTAAAAAATTTTACTCTTAACCTCATTTTTCAAAAACATTTATAGATTATAGCAACCCACCTGAGAAATGGAACTGAGGTTACTTTTTGTACATTATAGCAATCAATTGTAAAATATCACTAATATATTTTATAGCATATGACACAAATAATACACGGTTGAAAAGACAATAATAGATCAAGGAAAAACTACTGACTGCTGTAATATTATATGAAGGGATCGTAGTTGGAATAGCAAAAATTATTAGAATAAACAAAGATGCAGAGAAATTAATATTATGGTAAAAAAAGATATAATAGACAGTGTAATCATACCTTCTTGACGATACCTATGTTTGGTGGTGGTTTAAGGCAAAAATGGAGGAAATTGGTCTCCGTGACATTAAGTCAAAATTGGTTGTTTGCAAGAAGGAAGCATTAGATGAAAGGGATTTCACCTATAAAGTTTGAAAGTTTAGAGAACAAAGTAGAAGACACATACGAAGATGTGTAATTGTTCATTAGTTTACATTAAAACAACATTTGCAAACATTTAAGGAACATAAGGAAGCCACGTATTGGAATTTGGAGCTCGACTGATATGAAGTTCACAGTTACCTGAATAATGAAAAAATTCAAATATTAATAGAACGGATATTCTAAAAATTAGTATTGGTGGACATTAAATAAATGAAAGTTGGTTATATTGATAATATTAAATGTGAAAATGCAATTGTTGATATCGATATCATTGTTATATAGAAAAAGAAGATATATAGTAATAAGTTTTCATTAAATTTTTTTAATATAAATTATGAGAAATAAGATAATAGAGAAATCTTACACATTTCATTGTAAACTATTCGAGTCACACCCAGATGTTGATGGCACAGTTTGCGATTGAACACTGTAATATGAGAAAGAAATGAAAAATTAAATAGAAGTTGACATATGTATAGAAGTAACCATCGATAGCATGCGAAATAAGAAAAAAATATTATCAAAAATAAAAGATAAATACAGTACATGATATATAAATGACACTTGTCAGATATATAATCTTACTATCATTGCATTCCTACCAATCTTCTATTGGATTCCTTCCAATCTTCTTATTATATAAAAACATCAATCAAGAAAGAGAATCATTTAACATTAGCCATTACAAATTTCTGAAAATAAAGTAATAACTAAAAATTCTGAAGTTGAGATTTGTAATGTAAACCGTATAAGTCATATATATAGTAAGAGACAAAAACTATAGTAACGTCCATTAAAGAAGATATATATGCATATCAACAAAAGTAGTATGCCATATAAAAGTTAGGAATTCAATAATTGGTCATTTATCTCGTATTGAGAATATAATTACTTCGATAAAACTGTGATTGGAAGTTCAGAAGTTAACATTTTATTTTAGAGTAGATAACAATAAAATGACTTCCACGTGCATTGATGAATACCCATTCATCACTCTTTATTCTTATATTTTAGCTATAAAAACCTTTTGCAAATACATGTGGATATCTGTAAATATTAATAATTAGCAAATTACATGCATTGTGTAAAATCTAATAATTAGCATGTTTTTGTGCAAAAATAAAAGAATAAAGAAATAAAAGAAAAAGATGGAGATATTTAGAATAAATATTGAGCGACCTAATCCCAAGGGAGGGCTCAGCATGGGCCTGACCGCATAAAAAACCCAAGTAGAGAGAGATAAGGGAGCTCATGTGTGTATATATCTGTAAATAAATAAATAAAAATATTTTCCTCAAAATAAAAATAAAAATGGGTTTGTATTTATTTGTATATATGTGAAATACAAAATCAAAATAAAAATAGAAATAAAAATAAAATAAAAATACCCTTCCTTGTATACATCCACCATGTACATAAGACCACATAGCTATTTATTTATCCCTATAAATAAATAAATTAAAACCCAATAAAAATTGTATATATTCTACATTACATGGTGTAAATAAATAAAATAAAAACCATAAAAACAAAAATAAAATAAAAAGAACAAAAATAAAAATTAAAATAAACATTATATATAGACCATGTATATAGGTGTACATAAGTATTTATTTTACCTTTGTAAATAAACAAGAAAAATAAAATAAAAATACCAAAACATTCCAAATTTTATGCTATAAATAAATAAAATATAAAATTGGAATAAAAATGTACAAAAATAATAAATTAAAAATCAAAAATTAAAAATCTATATTGTATATACCTATGTATATTATACTATATTGTACATACCTTATTTTTATTTCAAAAAAATAAATAAAAATCGCAAAAAATAGTTTAAAATAAAAGAAACATTTTTCATGTTTTGAGTTTTGAATAATTCGGCCAATTGCTATTTTATTTTGAATTTTCAAATTTTTTACACGTGGCCGCATCCCATTGGCCCACGGGGGATGTTGACCCCCCGGTCAACTCCCCCTGGACCTTAGTCCTCCGGATTCGAGTTTCTCACTCGACTTCTCCTAATTATTGCACCCCGATCCGAGATCCAAATCCGCTAACCCCGGGTCCTAATCCGACCTTGATCAACCCTGATCCACGCCCGGGGTGGGTTTTGGGGATCCGCACTCCGATCAGCTCGCCCGGACCCCCTTTAGCCGGACCCCTAGCTGTATATAGCATCAGCTCCGCCCGCACCTTCACTCATCTTTGGCTGCGCATTCTCCACCCCAGGGCCTCCATTGCTCTCGCCTGAGTGACAGCAAGCTGAGGGTAGTGTCGCAGCGAGGAGGGAGTGCTCAGACCATCGATCCGGCGACCTAGCGCCGCCATGCGCCGCCCAGATGTGGTGCTCGAGCCTCGGGCATCGACGGCCCTCGAGGCTAGGACCAGGAGCTTCAGCAGCTTCTTCCCAGTCGACATTGATCATCAGGTAACCTTAGTTTTATCTAGTTTTAGCTAATTTCCATTTACCCCCAATTTCACCCATCGCCGACGACTGTCGATTCCGACCATCTCCAACCCCCTTTCGATCATCGGACGACACCATCACCTTCGCCTCACTCCTCCGCACATTCTTCACCCCTTCATCCAACCCAGTTCGCACAGGAACTGGGAGTCGAGCTCCTCCACCGTCGCATCGTCGGAGCTCCCCCATTCTGACGCACCGATCACCCCCATCGCCTCTAACCGGGTCGAGGCATTTTGCCCTCGACCGAGGATTGCTTCTGTGTAGCTTTGCAGGTCAGAGGAGGACCATCTGAGGTCCTCCATATTCAGCACGGGAGCTTGAGCTCTGTCGTCGTCGCCTGGGCTTCTCGGACCCCTTGGCGCCATCGGAAGGGCTCTTCAGACGCGGGAGGCTCCGACCATCAGCAGCCCCTGCAGACGTCCAGCGTGCCCACATTCCTCTGGTGAAGTTCGCCGGCAAGGAGTTCCTCCAGGTCCCTCCTCTGCCGTCCATTCGACCCCGGAGTGCCAGATTGAATCTGGACCGTCCACTGATACGAAGAGGCGCCCCGCACCAACACCGTTAGATCACCACGTGGCGCCATCTGCACCGTCCGTGGATGAGGAGAGGCGAGCCTTGACCAGAGCCGCACGATCAGACACGTGGCGAGCCCTCCACCGTTGGATCCGCACCGAGGTCTCTTCATTGAGGCGCCAACACTTCCAGTCGTTCGATCAGCTACGTGGCAACCTCTCAGCCCTCGGATCAGAATAAGGGGTAATATCCCTTAGGCCCTTAGCTTTTTAGTCTTTAATATTTAGTCCTGTAAATATTTAGTTAAGTTGTTTTTATTTTGGACATTTTGCATAGTGGACCTTGTCGTTTCTGTTATTTGCTTTTATACCCATGTACGTTGTGGGACACGTGCTTCGTCACGTGCATTTCGTGGTAAATTGCATGCAAGGGCCAGTGATTTATGTTTGTTCATGAAATGAAATATACTTTTGGTTAATTGCATTTATGCCCCTGTGAATGGTTTAATTCCACATGTACCGAATTTCTTGGGTAATTTGCATTTAAGCTCCTAGAATTTTAGCACCCGTTGCTAATAGGTCCAGGAACTTAAAGTATTTACATTTGAGACCCTGAGTGCCGCAGACACGTGCCTTGCATGTGCAAATATGGGAATTTTGCACCTGGACCCCCTGAGCTTCCAGTTTTGTTACTTTTCGGCCCCTGAAAGATGTTTTTATTACGATCAGGTCCCTATGCACTGTGGGCTCTTGATTGTTTTAAATAAAATATCAGATCTAATCCAAATCAAGTGAAAATTTGACACGTGGCTCCTCCACCGTGTAGAATTTTCACTGATTTTTGGGAAATTTTTGGAGCCTTTTTATTATTTTTAAAAATTCAAAAACATCCATTTTTCAGCCTGTTCATATTTAAAATTCACAAAAAAATACTGAAACATCTTCAAAATTTCCAAAAAAAATAGATTTTGTTTATTTTAGGGTGTTTGATTTTCTAACCTATTTTGGTGATTTTTGGACTTGTATAAAATATAAAAATTAAAAAAGCCCTAAAAACCAATAAAAAATTTAGTAATTAATAGAAAAACCCAAAAATAATAAACTCAGCTTTAAAATTTTCATTTTTATTTATATTTTATAGGAAAAATACCTCCAGGCTATTATATATTTTATTTTGCCCTTTGAAGCCCGGCCGGACAGCAGCACTGTTCCCCTTTCTTATTTCATTTTTATAAAATTCCCTAAAAATCAGAAAAATACCAAAAATTCAACAAAAACATAAAAAATTACAAAAACTCTAAAAATATTTTTGTTTGAATTTTTAGATTAATTTTGAGTGTTTAAATAATTAGTCAAAGTTGCTTGTTTTCTTATTTTCTTTATTATTTAAAAAATCCAAAAAAAATATAAAAATATTAAAAACCCATCAAACATATTTGTTTTTATTTTTATTTGATTTTCGACTACTTCGTAGGCCGTAAGGCCATCACGTGCTCCCTGAGTCCGACCATGGTCGCTATACTGGGCTAATCCAATAGCCAGGGCCACTATTGATTTTCTTTGATTTTTATCTTGTTTTGGTGGTCTGCTCTCTTATTTTCTTGTTGATTGATTGATCCTCGAGCGACTGAGGTTGCAACGACCTTAGTTATATTTCATCTACCTTAGTTGCTCGGATCTTTCGGACAATCAGAATGGCGTCGTTGCTGAGGAGCACGGCTTAGTAGTCCATTTATTTTTCTTGTTATTTTTGTTTTCTTTTTCGCGGCTTTCCGCAGCTCTTTCTGAGTTCGTGGCTTTTTATTTTTGTTTTATTTTCTTTTCTTTTCTTTTATTTTTGTTTTTTCTTGTTTATTTTTATTTGCATTTTGCACATATATCCATGTTTATTTCATTTGCTTTATCAGTTTTATTTTTATCTAGTTTGTGACACTTTGTTATTTTCTTGCGAGGGCCTGAGGACCGAGGCGGCGACTCTTTAGAAGCCGGCGCAACCGCGGTGATCGGAGGCGGCTCCCTTCTGCACGGAGCCGCAGGAGAGCGCGAGGGAGTAGCTGAGTGGGAGAGGATTAGTGTAGCTTTATATTAGACTTTATTTCTGCACATTTGAATTATTGTAATAATACAAGGACAGCAGGATACTCAGACTTTCTTAGACACTCTCAGGGTATGTTTCGCCGAGCACCGGTGTACTCGGGGGACCCCTTCTTAGACACTCTCAGGACCTACAATAAAAGATTAATAAAATAGTTGATCACTTCCTTCGAGCCTACGTGTCGTAGCC
Organism: Ottelia alismoides; assembly: GCA_037367405.1. Taxonomy (NCBI): domain Eukaryota; kingdom Viridiplantae; phylum Streptophyta; class Magnoliopsida; order Alismatales; family Hydrocharitaceae; genus Ottelia; species Ottelia alismoides. The sequence goes on along the minus strand of JAZKJV010001811.1, from coordinate 62,646 downwards.
CACCCTGCCAAGCGCTGCTCCTGAACCCGATTTGTCGGGAGGAGGAGGGGGGGACCGAGACCGGACTTCTTGGATTGGAGGTTGGTGGTCTACTAGACGTTCTTTCGAGTAGCACTGCTGTTTAGGGACTCGGTTTTCCGCCTGCACCATTTAGGTAGTTTATTTTCTGTCTTTCAATTCTGCGCGGATCATTTTTGCATGTAGACTGCTGGAGTCAGGTACGCATCTCTTACTCTGCATGCATCATTGATTTCATCGCGCATCAGCTTTTTCGTCTTCTCCCCCTGATTTTTGGACTTAATAATCAGGAGAACCGAAAAATTCGTTAGACGATTTTGTTTGATTATTGAAAAACACCTAAAATTTTGAATTATAAAACTGGGACTGCTAACACTATCGACCCTAAAAGACGATCACCGAAAAATTTGTCTTGGGGAGAGCAACCCCCTCATTGTCTGGTTTGCTTGCGCGAGAGAGTGATCCGCACACTAGGATAGAGCCCTCCGATATTTTTCTCGACTGACTACCGGCTATTTCTGTACGGGACAGTCGGTTGAGAAAATATCGTGTTACGCAACAGGTCACGTAATCGCTCTGCTATCCTGACTGGTCACCAAATAAAATTGACAAGATAATTGACCGAACCTTTACGGTTTCAGCTCGCGTTGCGTTGGTGAATCGGGGATTTGCTTGTGATCATAGTTGTTACCAGATCTCATCCGCCCGGCTCGCCAGATCAAGATGATGGGCAGAAGGTCTCTTAGGCAGCCTCTGGCTGCACCACTTCCCAACACTTCTGCCCGCTCATCTAGGTTGGTTCGTGAGAGCCGAGACCCACTCTCCGAACCCGAGTTCGACTCCACCCTGTTCCCCCTCGACCCCCCTTCTTTCAGTTCTGAGAGACCAGTACCAAAGGAGAGACAGTCAGATGATTTATCGGTACCTGAGTTTGGGTCTTTTGCCTTTGCAGAGACCAAGGCCGGCAGCAGTGACGACCGCACCACAGGTCCCATTCCACAGCAGGCATTCATTATGGACCAGGGTGCGATCAACTCCACCCTGATCGCCTCCCTCGAGACAGTTCAGCCGCAGTTGAGGGATCAGGGAGCATTCATGTTGGATATGAGGCACGAGATGGAGCAGTTGAGAGCAGATCGAGAGCAGCGCAGAGACGGGCCGAGGATACCCGACGATGCGGCAGCCGCCGCAGCAGCCGCAGCAGCCGCAGCAGATCCACCGAGACCGATGCGGGGGTTACACAACCCCGGATCGACGTTGATGCATCACTGGGTCGTACTTCCAGCCATCGTGGGGGACTTCAAGTTCCCCCCGAACACTTTGTAGCTTCTCCACCGGTTCCATGGGCTCGCCACAGAGGAGCCCCATCTCCACCTCCAGGAGTTCCTAATGATCTGCAGCACAGTCCACGACCGTCAGGTGGACCAGGATACCATACGGATGATTGCCTTCCCCTTCTCCTTAGCAGACAGAGCAGCCACTTGGCTGAAGCACTTGGGGAAGTTTGTCTACACTTGGGAGCAGCTCTGCACCAAGTACTTGCACAAGTACTACCCACTCGGGCAGACGAATGCCGCTAGAGCCCTGATCAGCAACTTCTCCATGCTCCCCAACGAACAGTTTCACGAGGCATGGGAGAGGTTTCGAGAGCTGACCGACAGATGCCCGCACCATGACATTTCCAAGCCGAACCTTGTTCAGAGCTTTTTCAGCAGGCTGACACCAGAGCTTCAGGGCTTGGTGAACGCTTCCTGTGGCGGGTCTTACTTCGTCAAGGATCACGATCAGGTCTGGGCCATCTACAAGGAGATGGACGAGAACTATATGGTGATGTCCCAGACCCGATTGTACACATAGGGCGGACCCTAGCAGCCACAGACCGTGCAGTACTAGAGGATAGCACGGGTCGACGCCGGTCCATCCAGTTCGTCAGCGGCACAGGCAGAGAGTTCAGCCACAGACATGGGGATCATCAGCGAGAAGCTGGACCGGATGGAGATCATTGAGAAGAAGCAGTGCCAGGGCATCACGCAGATGGAGCAGATGGCACAGACTCTGAGTGACCTGACGACACAACTCATGTGTCTCCAGGAGGCACAGACGGCTTCTCAGCCCCGTCTTCAGGCACGAGGCGATCCCAGCAGTAGCAATAGCTCGTCCCAGCGCTCCAGCTCCCAACAGCAGCCTAGACAGGTCCATCTTGTACAGGCAAAGCCGTACCAGTAGCCGCAGCTCACCTACCAGGAACCACCATCCACTGACACACAGATGGTGGTATACCAGCCAGATCAGCCTCTGGCAGTGCTCCCGCCACCCTAGTACGATTCAGAGCCGTTGATTTGATGTCAACGGGATTTGGTATGACCGCCCCCAGCCCGGTATCCGATGAGACCATCCCGGATTCCATTGGGCAGCCAGAGGCGCCCAGCCCCAGCAGAAACCGTCAGAACAGGGTGGCCAGTACAGCCATCAGAGGGATCACCAGCAGCAGCAGTCCCTAGTTTACCCACAGCAGCAGTCGCAGTCGCATGGTCCTCGTCCTTATCAGCTGGGATAGTCTTGGAGGCGTGATCAGCCTCATCAGCTGCAGCATCAGCCACATTCTTACCCCTCTCAGCCACAACACCAGCTCCAGCAGCCTTACTACCAGAGAGGCTACCCGTCGGGTTCTCATGGGCCACCCTATGAGAGCCCCGCCTTGGATGACATAGCCCGCCTCCTCACAAATCAGCAGGCTACATTTCGACGGGAGATGGATGAGTTCCGCCAGGAGATGTGGGATATAGTGAGAGGAAAGGCCGCCATCCCTGCCCAGATTGAGCCGAATCCCAACAACCTCAAGAGGAAGTCTGAGCAGGTAGTTTGTACTGAGTATGCCACTCCTAGTGATGCATTTGGATATATGTCTGCATATTTTTTTGATACTGATTTTGTCACACTTAGGAGCGGTAGGGTGCCAGCAGGCGGCGCCTCGTCTGAGCGAAACCCCGAGGATACATCCAGAGCGCCCGACGAGGAGGAGGAGAGCGGTACTGAGGCCGCTAGAGATGATGACGGTGGTACTGATGCCACCACGGATGCTGATCCACCCGGCGGTACTGAAGCCACCATTTTACCAGTTGGAGGAGGTGGTACTGAGGCCACCCATGTTGCCGAGCTAGAGCGCAATACTGAGGCTGCGAGTCTTCCCGCCGAGGGTGGTGTTGATGCCACCGTGTCTTCTGAGAGTCCTGTAGTTTTTTTATTTGCACCTGTATCTCAGAACATTGCTAGCAATAAAGGAAAGGGTATGTTTTCTTCTGGTCCCACTGTGGTGCTTGATGTATGTGTGGATCCTGCCGTCGAGCAGCTCAGACCCGTTCCTAGTCCTTCATTTGAGAAGGACCCTGTGATCCCCTTCCCTAGAGCCCTTCAGATGGGGAAGGGGAAGAAAATAGAAAACACCAAAAAGAGGCAGCAGGAAGAGTTCAGCCAGCAGATGATAGATCGTTTTCACATTCAGTTGACTCTTCAGGAGGCTTTGCAGCACATTCCTCTACTCCAGCGTTCACTTAGAGACAGGACTACAGTTAGGAGGAAGAGGAGGAACCACCACTCAGAGATTCATGTGCTGACCAGAGCTACTTGTTTCGCGATCCAGAACCGTCTGCCGGCCAAGAGGCCAGACTCAGGAGCCCCATATGTCAGATGCCACATCAGAGAGCAGAGGTTCGACCGTACTCTATTAGACAGCGGATCGTCGATCAACCTACTTCCGGCAGCCCTTCTCGACCGCTTCGAGTTGGGCACTCTTCGACAGAGCAAGGCAGTCCTTCAGTTTGCTGATCGATCTGTTAAGAGGCCGAAGGGGTTGCTGAGAGACGTTGTCGTCACGATTCAGGGCCTGCAATTCCCCGTGGACTTCGTAGTGTTGGACATGGAGATCCCTGAGTCAGTGATCGATACCCCCATCATTCTCGATCGCCCATTCTTGGTCATAGCCAAGGCAGTGACCGACCATGATAGCGGGAAGGTATACTTTCGCGTCGAGGGCGAAAGTGTACAAATAGAGACGGTCGAGGACAGCAGAACCAGAGACAGAGCATGCTTAGAGACTACTTCCGATACAGAGCAGCTGACAGATGCAGGGCCAGACATCCACCAGGATTGTGACTTTGTGATCATAGATGACGAGGCAGTTTGGGCAGACCCAGCAGCACAGGCCATCCTCTCACATTCAGATTCCACTGATGCAGAGATGACAACAGAGGAGAGATTGGAGAGCACATTCCTGGTCCAGGATACTTTTGAGGCAGCAGAGCCGGTTCTCGACCGCGATACTGATGTGTGTTGTGATGATGGTGGTACTGAGGCCACCTTGGATGATACAGACCCCACAGAGTCAGATTCTGACTGGGCAGATTGTGAGGATTACATACCTCTGACTTCACATGAGCCTGCAGCTAGGGAGGAGGTAGATGCCGAGCAGAGCAGAGACAGTCCATCAGGGCAGCCTTCTCCAGTTTCAGAGTGTGACAGAGAGTTTCAGTTCTCCCATGCGGGTTTGGCAGCGTTCACGTAGAGTTTTCAGAGGTCAGATCCACTAGCACCCAGTTGTCCAGAGCTAAAGCCGCTTCCTGCGTTGCTGAAGTATAGGTTCCTTGCGGGTGAGCATGAGATGTACCCAGTCATTATCTCCGTCGATTTGACTGGAGAGTAGGAATCCCGTCTGATGGGGGTTCTTGAAAAGAACCGCAAGGCGATAGGATGGAGCGTAGCAGATCTCCAGGGGATAAGTCTGGCCTTGTGCTCCCACCATATCTATCTCGAGGATGAGGCGAAGCCGTCGCGTGAGTTCCAGCGGCGTATAAACCCGAATCTGAGAGAGGTTGTCATGAAGGAGATATCGAAATGGTGGAGCGTCGATTTTATCTACCCCATCTCCGACTCCAAGTGGGTCAGCCCTTTGCATGTGGTGCCCAAGAAGACGGGCATCACTACAGTGGTCAGCGAGTCTAGAGAGGAGATTGCTACACGGGTACCCACTTCTTGGCGGGTATTGATTACAGGCGACTCAACCAGGCCACCAAGAAGGATCATTTCCCCCTGTCCCTTATAGATCGGATCATTGAGAGACTGGCAGGGAAGAGCCACTACTGTTCTGGATGGGTTCTCAGGCTACAACCAGGTGGTCATCGCTCTCGAGGACCAGGACAAGACCACCTCTACCTGTCCCTTCGGCACATACGCCTTCCGACGCATGCCATTTGGTCTATGCAATGCCCCTGCGACTTTTCAGAGATGCATGTTGTCGATCTTTTCGGATATGGTAGGAGAGTGCTTGGAGGTCTTCATGGATGATTTCTCGGTTTACGGCGACAGATTCGACTCCTATCTTGACTGCCTAGACTGAGTACTTCAGCGATGTATAGAGGTTCACTTGGTGTTATCTTGGAGAAGAGTCACTTCATGGTGACTCAAGGGACGGTGCTTGGCCATATCATCTCCAACAGGGGCATGGAGGTTGATCCGGCCAAGGTAGATGTCATTAGAAAAATCGCACCACCGTCCAATTTGCGGCAGTTACGGTCTTTCCTGGGGCACATCGGTTTTTACCGGCGATTCATTCATGATTTCAGTAGGATTGCCCGACCGTTGACTGACCTGCTGACGAAAGACACCGAGTTCATTGTCGATGACAAGTGTCTTTCGTCGTTTGAGACTCTCAAGCATTGTGTTGTTGAGGCTCATGTTCTCCAGCCACCTAATTGGTCTCTCCCATTCGAGATCATGATGGATGCCTCCGATTTTGCCGTGGGGGCCGTGCTGGGATAGAGGAGGGATGGAGTTCCATTTGCTATCCACTACGCTAGTCGCACATTGGATTCCGCGTAGCGGAACTACACCGTGACAGAGAAGGAGATGCTAGCCGTAGTTTTCGCCCTAGATAAGTTCAGATCGTACATTATTGGATCTAGAGTGACCATGTACACAGATCATACCGCCATCAGGTACCTCATGGCAAAGAAGGATGCCAAGGCCAGACTGACTAGATGGATCCTTCTACTCTAGGAGTTTGACATAGAGATTAAGGATAAGCCTGGAGTCAAGAATGTGGTGGCGGATCATCTCTCCCGATTAGAGCATCTTGAGGATTCTGAGCAGATTGACCCTATTTGTGAGACCTTCCTAGATGAGGCGATCCTTGCTATCGCCTCTCTCCCGTGGTATGCCGATATTGTGAATTTTCTTGTTGCTAAGAAAGTTCCACAAGATTGGCCCAGGAAGAGGCTTGAGACCTTCCTCGCAAAGGCCAAGTCCTACCACTGGGAGGATCCCATCCTTTACAACGAAGGAGGGGATAGCGTGTGGCGTAGGTGCATTCCTCAGGAGGAGCACCATAGTGTCCTCACTTACTGCCACAAGCTTGAGGCAGGAGGACATCACTCTGGGAGGAGAACGGCACAGAAAGTGCTCCAATACGGCCTATGGTGGCCTACCCTCTTCAGAGACTCTGATGAGTTCGTGAAGAGGTGTACTGACTGTCAGAGGATGGGCACTTATGGACAGTGTGATATGATGCCTATGCATCCCATTCACTTCTGTGAGGTTTTTGACGCATGGGGCATCGATTTCATGGGTCCATTCCCTAAGAGTCAGGGATTTGAGTACATTCTGTTGGGCGTTGATTATGTGAGTCATTGGGTTGAGGCCATCCCCGCCGAACCGCTGATGCCAGGACAGTTTGCAGATTTTTAAGGAAGCACATCATTACACGGTTCGGGGTACCTCGAGTATTGATTTCTGATGGGGGGTCTCAATTCATCAACGACCAGGTGAAGGCCCTTGCTAGCGAGTTCGGCATAGACCATCGAGTTGCCACTCCATACCATCCACAGACGAATGGTCTAGCCGAGGTGTCGAACAGGGAAATCAAGACTATATTGCAGAAAGTCGTCCGCCCTGACCGAAAGGATTGGTCACAGCTTTTGGACTTGGTCTTGTGGGCATATCGGACGTCTTTCAAGACACCTTTGGGCATATCTCCATTTCGCCTCGTATATGGCAAGCCGTGCCATTTACCTGTTGAGCTGAGACACAGGTCACTTTGGGCAGTTACAGAGATACTTTTGGATCCAGATAGTGTAGGAGACCAGAGGAGGGCAGAGTTAGCAGCCTTGGAGGAGCTTCGTGATACCGCCTTCTCAAACAGCCTCCAATACAAGGAGAGAGTGAAGGAGTGGCATGATTCTCATATCAGCCACAAGCATTTTGAGCCTGGACAGAGAGTATGGTTGTTTGATGCTAGGCTTCGTCTATTTCCAGGGAAGCTACAGAGCAAATGGAAGGGACCTTATCTTGTGAGAAAGGTACACAACAATGGGAGTATCGATATATCTGAGTTGTCTTCTGAGAGTACCTTTCGAGTGAACGGCCAGCGGCTCAAGCCATTTCTAGATCATGAGCCGCGGGTCGTTGATGTTTCCCCTATTGATTTTGTGTGAGATGTGGTCTCTTGACTCACATCTAATGCATCTCACGCCTGATTATCACTGTTCTCCTGACCTGTATAGATCCAGATGTCCATATCATTCCATTCTTTAGTCCCACTTCCCTTTCCTCATCTTTTGATTATGCTATACTTAGGGTGCACTTTACCCTAAGTATAGGGGGGATGTTGGACTCTCGGGTATCCTTTTTATTCTTTTCTACCCCTGTTTTTGCTTCCTATACTTAGGGATATTTTACCCTAAGTATAGGGGGGGTAGACCCTGTACATTCTTCACTCGGTTTTCCCTTTGTGTACAGTCTGCTATACTTGGGATTATTTGATCCTAAGTATAGGGGGAAAAGCCGAGACCCTCTTATTTTCTATTTATTCATTCGTCTTTGTATATAGCCTTCCTTTTCACTTCCCTATACAGAGCACGAGTTATGTCTTCTTCATCGCTCTTGACTCTGAGGACATCGTTCGAGCTAAGTATAGGGGGTGTGTATATATTTCATATATACTTTAGCCATAACTCGTACTTTGTGTGAGTGTGTTAATAAATAAAAATGGCTAAAAACCCAAAAATCCATAAAAATTAAAAATTTTTCCCTGTAAATAATCATTCTTTTATTGCACATACATAGCTAGTATACAAATTATTTTGGTAAAAATGTTTTCAAAAACTTTTTGTGTAAAGTTTGTGTAAATATGTGCATATCAAAATTATGTATATAGTACAAAATTTTTCCAAAATGTTTTGAAAATCAAAAGTTTGCAAAAATCTTGTGTAAATGTGTGTAAATATTTTGCAAAACTTACATTCATGCATACATCCATGATTTCAAAACATTTTTCAAAAATTTTGCACTTGTGTAAATATTGTGTAAATAGCTTCTTTGTATATATGTATATAGTTTTTCCTGGATTATAGTTGACATTTAAACTAGCCTGGAATTAAATTGGGAAATGGAGCTTGATTAAGATCTTAATCCACCTAATTTTAAGAGGAACCATATAGGGCTTAGAGTTAAGGCTTTTCAGGTCCATGGTGACTTAATTCTTTGAGTCCACTAGGCTATGGTCACATGTCATCTCAATGAGCCTAAGTAGAGCACTTAACAACACACACATGACTCATATAGACAATGGCTTTACTTGGACTAGCACGTTGCACCGAGCTCTCTACGGATGAGGTAGTGAGGAGGCAGTCTTCCTTGACTTGGGGTAGCATATGAGGGTAGTACTTCTAGGCGGAACCTCTCTTCTTCTTTTAGTGAAGGAAGTGCGTCTCAACTTGGTCTGGTTGCCATGAGGTCTAACGACAGGAGTTGTTGGTTGCAATAATGCTTCAAAAGAGGGATAGTCTACTGGCTCAAGAGGAAAAACTCCTTATGTATATATGCTGCACATGTATATGTTGTATAAATGCATTTGAAAAAAAATCCAAAAAGAAAATAACTCCAAAAAAGTGGTGGTCTGATAGAAAATGATAATCCCACCGGAGTATGTATATATTGCAAATAAGCAAAGCTTGAGATTCATGTCCCACCTTATGTAGCTTGCAGCAGGGAGACTTAGCTACACTGGTTAAGCTCCCAAGGATACATGGCTACACAGGCCATGGTCCATTCTCTTCTTCCCCCTCTTCTTGACCGGTTAAACTTGAACTTAGAAGGGAATACTGATGAGACAGAAATTCGATCAATCCGGATCAAGTCAAAATATCACTCGGGTCGTTGCGACCCGGATCGACGAGAACCTCGGCTCAATCAAGAAAATAAAATTCAGACCACCAAAATCAAAGAAAATCAATCAAAACACGATAGCGGTCCTGGCTATTGGATTAGCCTGGTATAGCGACCAGGGTCGGACTCAGGGAGCACGTGATGGCCTCACGGCCTACGAAGTAGTCAAAAATAAACTAAAATAAAATAAAAGGTGTTTTTGGTGGATTTTTAATTTTTATAAATTTTTTTAAATTTTTAATTAATTGAGAAAACAAGGAAAACAAGGAAACAAGGAAATTCAACGATTTATTTAATGCAACAAAAATCAAGAAAAAATTCAAATAAAAATGTTTTTATGTGTTTTATAATTTTTACTGTTTTTAGTGAATTTTTGGTATTTTTCTGATTTTTAATTAATTTTCTAAAAATAAATCAATGCTAGAAAATGGAGGTACTGTCTAGCCGAGCTTAAGAGACTTAGATAAAATATCTAAAAATCCCCAATAAGCCTGGAGGTAATTTTCCTGTACAGAGAAGGAAACAAGGAAAATTTAGGCACCTTAATTTTTATTTTTGGTTTTTTAGATTATTTATTAGAATTGTTATGATGTTTTAGGTGTTTTTCGATTTTTAAGAGTTTTAAATAATGAAAATGGCCAAAATTGGTCAGAAAATCAAACAAGCCAAAACAAACAGTAGCTAATTTTTTTGTAATTTTTAGATAAGTTTTAATATTTTTTGTGAATTTTTAATTTAGACAGTAAAGAAAAAGGTTGTTTTTTATTTTTTAAAAATATCAAATAAAAACAACAATGTCTCCAAAAATTTTAGAAAATTTTACAACATGGCAGGAGCCATGTGTCCAATTTTCATGGAATTTGGAGTAAGTTTGATTTTTTATTCAAAAACAAAACTTAGGTACAGTGCATAGGGACCTGTATGTAATTTCCAAAAGTTTTGGGGGTCCGATGCAAAACACCCAAGGAATCACGCACAGCGCGTGCATGGGGGACTCAGGGACCTATATGCAAAGAAAACAAAGTTCTGGGACTATTTGGTAACAGGTACCAAAAGTCCGAGGACTTGTCTGTAAATTACCCACAAATAAGAGCACAAGCACAATTAATTCACGCACAGGGGTATAAATGCAATTTCCTAAAAATATTCATTCATTTCATAACCATCCAGAACTACAGGGCTAACTATGCAAATATCCCAAAGAGGCACGTGTCGATGCACGTGCTACACCACAAACAGGGGCATATGTGCGAATAAAATAAAGCTCAGGGACCAAAGTGCAAAAGTACCGAATTTTTTTCATAAAACAACTACGCTATGTATTTACAGGACTAAACGCTAAATAAACTAAAGAGAAGGGCCTAAGGGTAAATTACCCTTTATTAAGTCGACCGACGGATGGGCACCATGTGGATAGATGGACGGCTGGGAATAGGTGGCGCCCAAGGCTGGGTCTTCGACGCTGATCGGACGGTCTAGGCGCTGCCACGTGGAAGATCAAACGGTGGATGGGGGCGGTGGCTGAATCTCGCTGGATCTACGGTGGAGATCGACCCTCAAAGGATCTGGCGGTCGATGCTGCTCCTCGAATGGACGAACGTGATCAAATTTGGAGCTCGGGGTCGATCGGACGTCTCTGAAGGATGGAGGAAGAACTGGGCTCCGGCGAACTTCGCTGGGCTCGTGTCGGCGCTGGTCTCCTCCTGGAAGGCTTCTGATGATCAGAACAGGAAGCTGCGGGCCCTCCGCGTCTACTGGAGGCCTCCGATGACTCAATGGAGCTCCGAGGAGCTCTGGAGAGTCGGGCGGAGGCGGAGCTGCAGAACCTGATGGTCCAAGCCCTCAGATGGGCTCGGATGTACCTGCAAAGAGCACCAGCAAACTCGCGGGTCGAGGGCAAACTGCCTCGACCCCGTTAGGCGTGGTGAAAGTGGTCGGTGAGGCGCAGTGGTCGAGCTCCGGCGAGGGGGTGGACGGAGGAGCTCAAATCCCCAGCTCCTGTGCGAGCTGGGTTGAGTGGAAGTGCGGAGAAGGTGCGCGAGGGAAGGGCGAATGCGATGATGGATTCCGATGATCGAGTGGGAGGCGAACGTGACCGGAATCGAAGGTGGTCGGCGACGGCGCGATTTGGGGGAAAATCAAAATCAGAAGAAATGGGAAAGAATCTAAGCTACCTGGGTGATCGAGTCAACTAGGGAAGAGCTTGGGCAGCTCTGGGTCCTTGTCTCGAGGACCGTCGTCGTCCGAGGCTCGAGCTCCTGCTCTGGGCGGAGCACGGCGGAGCAAACCCGTCGGATCAGTGGTTCAGACGTCTCCTCCTCGCTGCGACAATGCCCAGAGCGAGCTGTCACTCTCACTAGAGCACTGGAGGTCACTAGGTGGTCAGCGAATGATCCAAAGATGCGCAATAGGGTGGCGGAGCTCAACCTTTATACGGTGGCAGGTCCGGGAAGATTCGAGCGGGTAGGGCAGTGTGAAGCGCGGATCCCGAAGCGGGCACCCCGGTGAGGGTGCCGGATCTGTCACAGTCAAGATGGACCCAGGGTTTAGGGGGATGGTGATCGGGTTTAGGCGCAATAATCGGGAGAAATCGGGTCACCCGCCTAAAGCCCGTGAGAGGTGGTCCTGGGGGGGAGTTGACCGGGCGGTCAACAACCCCCTGGACCAATGGGAGGCTGCCACCTGGAAAAGATTTAGAAATTAGAATAAAAATAGCAAATGGCTTATTTAATTAAAACTTAAAACATGAAATATTTTTGTTTTAATATTTTCTATTTTTTTGTGATTTTTAATTAATTTTTCAAAAATAAAATAAGGTATTTACATTATATAGCTACATATAGGTATATATACAATATATGGTTTTGATTTTTTTGATTTTTAATTAGTTATTTTTATACATTTTTATTCCCATTTTATATTTTATTTATTTATATCATAAAATAAGGAATAAAAAGATATTTTTATTTTATTTTTATTATTTACATACAATAGTGAAATAAATACATATGTACATGTATATACATGGTATATTTACAATATATTTTTGGGTTTTTTTAATTTTGTTCTTTTTATTTTGTTATTTTGGTTTTAATTGTTTTTATTTTATTTATTTACACCATAGAATATAGAGTATTTACAAATTTTATGGAATTTAATTTTATTTACTTACAGGGTGAAATAAATACAAGTGAGTGGGCTATATACATGGTGAATGTACACAAGTGATGTTTTTGTTTTTCTTTTTAATTTTTTTCTATTTTTATCTTGATTTTATATTTATAAATATATACAAATATTTACAAGCCCTTTTTAGTCTATTTTTGGGAGGAAAATATTTTTATTTTATTTACATATATATTTACACACATGAGCCCCTATCTCCCTCTACTTTGGCTTTTATGTGGTCAGGTCCATGCTGAGCCCTCCCTTGGGTTAGGTTGCTCAATATTTATTCTAAATATTTCCCTCTTTTTCTTTTTGATCTTTATTCTTTTATTTTTGCACAAAAACATGCTAATTATTACTATTTACACCATGCATGCTTTTGGTAATTATTTATATTTACAAATATATACATGCATTTGCAAAGGTTTTTGTAGCTAAAATATAAGAATAAAGAGTGATGAATGAGTATTCATCACCCCCCTATACTTAACTTTGCTAGTCCCTTAGCAAACACTTATTTGAAAAAGAAGTGAAAAAGAAATAAAGAAAAAGAAAAAGAGAAGAATGTACATGGATCAAGGTTGAATATTAAACTTTCCTTCATTAAATTAAGGTATGGAGCTTAATCAGATCTTTGGATTATTAATGTGTCGGAACCTTATTTGGATTTAAGCCTAAAACTCAACAGCCTCTAAGTTCCACTAATCTCTAATCGAGACTCCTCAATGCTCCAGATCAGAACAAGTCATCAATCACAAACCCTGAAGACCATGAATCTTTCCTTGTCCTGTGAATGTGAGGTCTAAGCTCTCCACCTCAGAAATGGCAACTTTACATCCCTCCCCAACAAGGTAACTCTATGACCTCAATCTGGCCACTCTTTCCTCGAGGAGCGGGGTATTCCCTTCTAAGTTCAAGTTCAACCAGCTCAAGAAGAGGAGGAAGAAGAGAATGGACCATGGCCAGTGTAGCCATGTATCCTTGGGAGCTTGACCAGTGTAGCCAAGTCTCCCTGCTGCAAGCTACATAAGGTGGATCATGAATCTCAAGCTTTGCTTATTGCACTCTATATACATACTCCGGTGGGATTATCATTTTCTATCAGACCCACCACTTTTTTTGGAGTTATTTTCTTTTTGCATTTTTTTTCAAGTGCATCTATACAACATATACATGTGCAGCATATATACAAGGAGTTTTTCCTCTTGAGCCAGTAGACTATCCCTCTTTTGAAGCTTTATTGCAACCCACAACTCCCGTCGTTAGACCTCATGGCAACCAGATCAAGTTGAGACGCACTTCCTTCACTAAAAGAAGAAGAGAGGTTCCGCCTAGAAGTACTACCCTCATATGCTACCCCAAGTCAAGGTAGACTGCCTGCTCACCACCTCATCCGTAGAGAGCTCGGTGCAAAGTGTTGGTGTCCAAGCAAAGACATTGTCTATATGAGTCATGTGTTGTTGTTAAGTGCTCTACTTAGGCTCATTGAGATGACATGTGATCATAGCCTAGTGGACTTAAAGAATTAAGTCACCATGGACGTGAAAAGCCTTAAACCTACGCCCTCTAAGGTTCCTCTTATAAATTAGGTGGATTAAGATCTTAATCAAGCTCCATTTCTCAATTTGATTCCAGGCTAGTTTAAATGTCAACTATCATCCAGTAAAACTATATACATATGTACAAAAGATGCTATTTACACAAATTTTTACAAACATGCAAAATTTTTGAAAAATGTTTTCAAATCATGAATGGATGATGCATGAAGTGCAAGTTTTGCAAAAGGTATTTACACACATTTACACAAGATTTTTGCAAACTTTTGATTTTCGAAACATTTTGGAAAAATTTTGTACTATATACATAATTTTGATAAGAAAATATTTACACAAGCTTTACACAAAAGATTTTTGAAAACATTTTTACAAAAATAATTTGTACACTAGCTATTTATGTGCAAATAAAAGAATGTTTATGTACATGAAAATTTTTTAATTTTTGTGATTTTTAGGGTTTTTAGCCATTTTATTTATTTACACACTCACACAAAGTACGATTTATGGCTAAAGTATATATGAAATATATACACACCCCCCTATACTTAGCTCGAACGATGTCCTCAGAGTCAAGAGCGATGAAGAAGACATAACTCGTGCTATGTATAGGGACGTGAAAAGGAAGGCTATATACAAAGACGAATGAATGAATAGAAAGTCAAAAAGAGTCTCGGGTTTTCCCCCTATACTTAGGATCAAGTAATCCTAAGTATAGCAGGCTGTACACTAAGGGAAAACTGAGTGGAGAATGTACAGGGTCTACCCCCCCTATACTTAGGGTAAAATATCCCTAAGTATAGGCAGCAAAAACAGGAGTAGAAAGAAACAAAAGAAATACCCGAAGGTCTCACATCCCCCCTATACTTAGGGTAAAGTGCACCCTAAGTATAGCATAGTCAAAGATGACAAACGGGATGTGGGACTAAAGAATGTGATGATATGGACATCTGGATCTATACAGGGCGGAGGATCAGTGAAAATCAGGCGTGAGATGCATTAGATGTGAGTCGAAGACCACATCTCACGCAAAATGAATAGGGGCAACATCAACGACCCGCGGCTCATGATCTAGAAATGGCTTGAGCCGCTGGCCGTTCACTCGGAAGGTACTCTCAGAAGACAACTCGGATATATCAATGCTACCATTGTCGTGTACCTTTCTCACCAGGTAAGGTCCCTTCCACTTGCTCTGTAGCTTCCCTGGAAATAAACGAAGCCTGGCATAAAACAGCCATACTCTCTGTCCAGGCTCAAAATGCTTGTGGCTGATGTGAGAATCATGCCACTCCTTCACTCGCTCCTTATAATGTAGGCTGTTATAGAAGGCGGTGTCTCTCAACTCCTCCAGGGCTGCCAACTCTGCCCTCCTCTGGTCTCCTACACCATCTGGATCCATAAGTATCTCAGTGACTGCCCAAAGTGACATGTGCCTCATCTCAACAGGTAAATGGCACGGCTTGCCATATACGAGGCGAAAGGGAGATTGTGCCCAATGGTGTCTTGAAAGACGTCCTATATGCCTACAAGACCGAGTCCAAAAGCTGTGACCAATCCTTTCGATCGGGGCGGACGACTTTCTGCAATATAGTCTTGATCTCCCTATTCGACACCTCGGCTAGACCATTCGTCTGTGGATGGTAAGGTGTAGAAACACGATGGTCTATACCGAACTCGCTAGCAAGGGCCTTCACCTGGTTGTTGATGAAATGAGACCCCCCATCTGAAATCAATACCCGAGGTACCCCAAACCGCGTGATGATATGCTTCCTCAAAAATCTGCAAACTGTCCTCGCATCAGCGGCTCGGGCGGGGATAGCCTCAACCCAACGACTAACATAATCAACGGCCAACAGAATGTACTCGAATCCCTGACTCTTAGGGAATGGACCCATGAAATCGATGCCCCATGCGTCAAAAACCTCACAGAAGTGAATGGGCTGCATCGGCATCATATCACGCTGTCCACAAGTGCCCATCCTCTGACAGTCAGTACACCTCTTCACGAACTCATCAGAGTCCTTGAAGAGGGTAGGCCACCACAAGCCGGATTGGAGCACTTTCTGTGCCGTTCTCCTCCCAGAATGATGTCCTCCTGCCTCAAGCTTGTGGCAGTAAGTGAGGACGCTATGGTGCTCCTCCTGAGGAATACACCGATGCCAGATGCTATCCCCTCCTTCATGGTAAAGGATGGGATCCTCCCAGTGGTAGGACTTGGCCTTCGCAAGGAAGGTCTCAAGCCTCTGCCTGGGCCAATCTTGTGGGACTTTCCCAGCAACGAGAAAGTTCACAATATCGGCATACCACGGGAGTGAGGCGATAGGAAGGATCGCCTCATCTGGGAAGGTCTCACAAATGGGATCAATATGCTCAGACTCCTCAGGCTGCTCTAAACGGGAGAGATGATCCGCCACCACATTCTTGACTCCAGGCTTATCCTTGATCTCAATGTCGAACTCCTGGAGTAGAAGGATCCATCTAGTAAGTCTGGCCTTGGCATCCTTCTTTGCCATGAGGTACCTGATGGCGGTGTGATCAGTATACAAGGTCACTCTAGATCCAATGATATAAGATTTGAACTAATCTAGGGCGAACACTACAGCTAGCATCTCCTTCTCTATGACCGTATAATTCCGTTGGGCGGAATCCAATGTGCGACTAGCATAGTGGATAGCAAAGGGGACTCCATCCCTCCCCTGTCCCAGCACGGCCCCCACGGCAAAATCGGAGGCATCCGTCATGATCTCGAATGGGAGAGACCAATCAGGCGGCTGAAGAACATGAGCCTCAATAACACACTGCTGGAGAGTCTCAAAGGACGAAAGACACTTGTCATCGACAAGGAACTCGGTGTCTTCGTCAAGAGGTCAGTTAACGGCCGGGCAATCTTGCTGAAATCATGAATGAATCGCCGGTAGAAACCGACGTGCCCCAGAAATGACCGTAACTGCCTCAAATTGGACGGCGGTGCGAGTTTTCTAATGACATCAACCTTGGCCGGATCAACCTCCATGCCCCTGTTGGAGATGATGTGGCCAAGCACCGTCCCTTGAGTCACCATGAAGTGACTCTTCTCCCAAGAAAGCACCAAGTGAACCTCTATACATCGCTGGAGTACTCGGTCTAGGAAGTCAAGACAGGAGTCGAATCCGTCGCCGTAGACCAAGAAATCATCCATGAAGACCTCCAAACACTCCCCTACCATGTCCGAAAAGATCGACAGCATGCATCTCTGAAATGTCGTAGGGGCATTGCATAGCCCAAATGGCATGCGTCGGAAGGCGTATGTGCCGAAGGGACAGGTAAAGGTGGTCTTCTCCTGGTCCTCAGGGCGATGGCCACCTGGTTGTAGCCCGAGTACCCATCCAGGAAACAGTAATGGCTCTTCCCTGCCAGTCTCTCAATGATCTGGTCAATAAAAGGCAGGGGGAAATGGTCCTTCTTGGTGGCCTGGTTGAGTCTCCTGTAGTCAACACAGACCCGCCAAGAGGTGGGTACTCGTGTAGTAATCTCCTCTCCCGACTCACTGATCACAGTCGTGATGCCCGTTTTCTTGGGCACCACATGCAAGGGGCTGACCCACTTGGAGTCGGAAATGGGATAAATAAAATCTGCGCTCCACCATTTTGAGATTTCCTTCATGATGACCTCTCTCAGGTTGGGGTTCAGCCGCCGCTGGAGCTCACGCGACGGCTTCTCCCCCTCCTCGAGATAGATATGGTGGGAGCACAACGCTGGACTAATCCCATGGAGATCTGCTACGCTCCATCCGATTGCTTTGCGGTTCTTTTCAAGAACCCCCATCAAACGAGATTCTTGCTCTCCGGTCAGATCGGCGGAGATGATGACTGGGTACATCTCAGGCTCGCACGCAAGGAATCGATACTTCAACGAAGTAGGGAGCGGCTTCAGCTCTGGACAGCTGGGTGCTGGCAAATCTGGCTTCGGAAGAAGATGCGTGTATGCTGCCAAATCTGCCTGGGAGAATGAGAACGTACTCTCGCAAACTGGATCTGAAGAAGGTTGCTCAACGGAACTGTCTCTGATCTGCTCGGCATCTACCTCCTCCTCAGCTGAAGGCTCTGCGGGACTCAGGTCTGGCATGTGATCCTCACAATCTGCCCAATCAGACTCTGAATCCGAGGGATCTACATCGCAAAAGGTGGCATCAGCACCACCGTCACACAAGGTGGCCTCAGTACCACCATCATCACTAAACTATGTGTCGTGGTCGAGACCCGGCTCTGCTGCCACTAAAGTATCCTGTAACAGGGCTGTGCTCTCCAAGCTCTCCTTTGTTGTCATCTCGGCATCAGCGGTGTCTGAAAATGAGAGGATGGCCTGTGCTGTGGGGTCTTCCCATGCTGCCTCGTCGTCTGTGATCACAAAATCACAGTCCTGGTGGATGTCTAGCCCGGCATCTGTAAGCTGCTATGTATATGTACTGGTCTCCGAGCATGCTCTGTCTCTGGCTCTGTTGTCCTCGACCGTCTCTATTTGTACACTTTCACCCTCGACGCGAAAGTATACCTTCCCGCTATCATGGTCAGTCACCGCCTTGGCTGTGGCCAAGAACGGACGACCGAGAATGATGGGGGTATCGGTCACTGAATCAGGGATCTCCATGTCCAACACTACGAAGTCCACGGTGAATTGCAGGCCCTGAATAGTGACGACAACGTCTCGCAACAACCCCTTCGGCCTCTTGACAGATCGATCAGCGAACTGAAGGACTGTCCTGCTCTGTCTAAGAGTGCCCAACTCGAAACGATCGAGAAGGGCTGCCGGAAGGAGGTTGATAGACGATCCGCTATCCAATAGAGTCCGGTCGAACCTCTGCTCTCTGATATGACATCTGACATATGGGGCTCCTGAATCTGGCCTCTTGGCCGGCAAACGGTTCTGGATCGTGAAACACGTGGCTTTTGTCAGCACATGGATCTCTGAGTGGTGGTTCCTCCTCCTCCTCCTGACTGTAGTCATGTCTCTCAACGAACGCTGAAGAAGGGGGATGTGCTGCAAAGCCTCCTGCAGGGTCAGCTGTATGTGGAATCTATCAATCATGCTCTGGCTGAACTCCTCCTGCTCTCTCTTTTTTGGATCTTTTTCTTTTTTTCTTCCCCTTCCCCATCTGAAGGTCTCTAGGGAAGGGGATCACTGGGTCCTTCTCAGATGAAGGATTAGGAATAGGTCTAGACGGCTCGATGGCCGGATCCGCACATACATCAAGCACCACAGTGGGACCAGAATAAACAAAACCTTTTCCTTTATTCACAACATGGTTCCGAGGTATATCAGTGGAAGGAAAAATAACAACTCTCTCAGAATGAGCACCGGTGGCCTCAGTACCACCACTGGTTGGATCTGCTGGACGTCTCGCGGCCTCAGTACCGCGCTCTGGCTCGGCATCCCGGGTGGCATCAGTACCACCTTCTCGAACTGGTGAAATAGCAGCCTCAGCACCACCGGTGGAATCAACATCCTTGGTGGCATCAGTACCACCGTCATCATCATGAGCGGCCTCAGTATCGCTCTCCTCCTCCTCATCTAGCGCTCTAGGTGTATCCTCCGTACGTCGCTCAGACGAGGCGCCGCCTGCTGGTGTCCTACCGCTCCTAAGTGTGACAAAATCGGCATCAAAAAGGTCTGAAGACATATCATCAAATGGATCACTAGGAGTGGCATGCTCGGTGTAAGCTATCTGCTCAGACTTCCGCTTCAGGTTGTTGGGGTTCGGCTCGATCTGGGCAGGAATAGCGGCCTTCCCTCTCACAATGTCCCGCATCTCCTGGCGGAACTCGTCCATCTCCCGTCTAAAGGTAGCCTGCTGGTCCGTGAGGAGGTGGGCTATGTCGTCCAAGGCGGGGCTCTCATAAGGGTGACCATGGGAGCCCGACGGGTAGCCTCTCTGGTAGTGAGGCTGCTGGAACTGGTGTTGTTGCTGGTGAGAGGGGTAAGTGGGAGGATGCTGCTGCTGGTAATGCTGCTGCTCACGCCTCCAAGACTGTCCCTGCTGATAGGGACGAGGAACGAAGGATGACTGCTGCTGCTGTTGTGAAGGGTAGACTGGGGGTTGCTGCTGTGGCTGGTGATCTCTCTGCTGGCTGTACTGGCCTCCCTGACCAGATGGCTGTTGCTGGGGCTGGGCACCTCCGTTCCCCCACCTAAATCCGGGATGGTCTCGTCAGATCCCAGGCTGAGGACGGTCATACCAAATCCCGTTGACATCCATCAACGGCTCTGCATTGTACTGGGCTGGCGGGAGTACTGCCAGAGGCTGATCCGGCTGGTATACCACCATCTGCAAGTCTGGAGATGGTGGTGACTGGTAGGAGGGTTGCTGTTGCTGGTACGGCTCCGCCTGTACAAGATGAACCTATCTAGGCTGCTGGTGTGAGCTGGAGCGTTGGGACGAGTTGCTGCTGCCGCCGGTATCGCCTCGCGACTGAAGACGGGGTTGTGGAGCCGTTTGTGCCTCCTGCAGACACATGAGCTGGGTCTTCATGTCGCTCAGAGTCTGTGCCATCTGCTCCATCTGAGTGATGCCCTGGCACTGCTTCTTCTCGATCAGCTCCATCCGATCCAACTTCTCGCTAATGATACCCATATCCGCAACGGATGACTCTGCTTGTGCTGCTGCTACTGCGGATGAACTGGATGGACCGGCGTCGACCCGTGCTATCCTCTGGTACTGCACGGGTCCTGGCTGCTGCTGGGGTCTGCCCTGAATGTACAACCTGGTCTGAGACATCACCATATAATTCTCAGCCATCTCCTCGTAGATTGCCCAAACCTGGTCGTGATCCTTGGCGAAATACGACCCTCCATAAGAAGCGTTCACCAAGCCCTGGAGCTCTGGTGTCAGCCCGCTGAAGAAGCTCTGCACAAGGTTGGGCTTCGAAATGTCGTGGTGCGGGCATCGATCAGTCAGCTCACGGAACCTCTCCCATGCCTCATGGAATTGCTCATTGGGGAGCATGGAGAAGTTGCTGATGAGGGATCTTGCTGCATTGGTCTGCCCGAGTGGATAGTACTTGTGTAAGTACTCGGTGCGGAGCTGCTCCCAAGTGTAAACAAACTTCCCCAAATGTTTCAGCCAGGTGGCTGCTCTGTTTGCCAAGGAAAAGGGGAAGGCGATCATCCGAATCGTATCCTAGTCCACCTGACGATCGTGGACAGTACTGCAGATCATGAGGAACTCCTGGAGGTGAAGATGGGGCTCCTCAATAGCGAGTCCGTGGAAGCGGGGGAGTAACTGCAAGGTGTTCGGGGGGAACTTGAAGTCCCCCACGATAACTGGAAGTACAACCCAGTGGTGCATCAACGTCGATCCGGGGTTGTGCAACTTCCGCATCAGTCTCGGTGGCTCTCCTCCACCTGCCGCGGCGGCTGCTGCGGCTGCATCGTCTGGGATCCTCGGCCCGTCTCTCCTTTGCTCTCGCTCTGCTCTCTCTGCTCTCATCTGCTCCATCTCTCTCCTCATATCAAGCATGAATGCCCCCTGATCCCTCAACTGCTGCTGAACGGTCTCTAAGGAGGCGATCGGGGTGGAGTTGATCGCGCCCTGGTCCAGCACAAAGTGCTCAGGCTGTGGACCTCGGGAGCGATCCTCGGAACTGCCGGCCATGGCATCTGGAAAATCAAATGAGCCAAACTCAGGTGCTGATAAATCTGCTAATCTCTCCTCTGGCTCATGTCTCTCGGAACCGAAAGAAAGGGGGTCGAGGGGGAACAGGGCGGAGTCATACTCGGGCTCGAAGAGCTGGCCTCGGCTCTCGCGGGCCAACTTAGATGAACGGGTAGACGTGCCCGAAAGCGGTGCAATCAGAGGCTGCCTAAGAGATCGTCTACCCATCATCGTGATCTGGTGAGTAAGGCGGATGGGATCTGGAGAAACTATGATCAGAATACAAACCCCTCAGTTCACCAACGCAACTCGAGCTGAAGACCGTAAAGGCTCGGTCGGATTATCTTGTCAAATTTTATTATGGTGAACAAACAGTCTATCAGAGCGATTACGTGACCTGTTGGGATACCCAATGCTACCCCAACCGACTGGCCTGCACGGAAGAGTTGGTAGTCAGTCGGGAATAGCACCGGAGGTCTCTACCTAGTGAACGGGTCACTCTCTCGCACAATCAAACCAATCAATGAGGGGTTGCTCTCCCCAAGACAAATTTTTATGTCAAGTGTCTTTTAGGGTCAATAGTTTTAGCAGTCCCAATTTTATTGTTTTTCTTTTTAATCTTTTTCAATAAAAAACAAAAGGCCTAACGAATTTTTCGGTTCTCCTGGTTATTTAGTTAAAAACAAGGGGAAGAAGACGAAAAAGCCGATGCGCGATGAAATCAATGATGCATGCGGAGATAGAAATGCGTACCTGTCTCCAGCACTCTACATGCAAAAATGATCCGCGCAGAAATGTAAAGACAGAAAGTAAACTACCTATATGGTGCAGCGGTGAAAATCGAATCCTAAACAGGCAATTCTACTTGAAGAACCATCTAACTGGTCACCGATCCTTCAAGCCAAAGGTTCGGTCTCGGTCTACCCCTCCTCCTCCCGACACATCGGGTTCAGGAGCAGCGCTTGGTAGGGCAGGCTACGGCACGTAGGCTACGAAGGGGATGATTCAGTTATTTTTATTAATGAATTATTAGTAGGTCCAATTAATCGCACTATAGGAACAGGCATAATTAGGTGTGGGGATCCTACTAATTACGACACAGTCAAGCAGAAAATCCTAAGTCTAGGGGCTCGAGAAAAACCGCTGAAAACCGTAAAAGGCAGCGAAAAACCAAAAGCCGCAAAAAACCTAAGGGTCCCCCGAGCACACCGGTGCTCGGTGAAACAGACCAGCTAGTCAAGCCAAGTCCACAGTCTGAGTGTCCCTCTATTATTACAAATAATCAAATGAGATGAAAATAAAAGGCTAAACTAATCCTCGCCCGCTCGTCTACTCTCTCACGCTCTCCTACGGCTCCGCGCAGAAGGGAGCCGCCTCTAAGTCCCGCGGTTGCGCCGGCTCCTCGAAAGCAGCCGCCTCGGTCCTCGGGCCCTCGCAAGAAACAAACAAGTGGTCAGACCAATAAAATAATCAACTAATAGCAAGGAAATAAAATAGGGTATATGTGCAAAAATGCCAAATAAAATAAACACTCAAAATCAAGCAAAAACAAAAAGAAGAGAAAATAAAATAAAACAAAATAAAGCAAAAATAAAAGAAAACAAAAAGCCGCAAAAAGCCGCGAACTCTGAAAGAGCCGCGGATAGCCGCGAAGAAGAAAGTGAAAATAAAAAGAAAACTACTAAGCAGTGCTCCCCCGACAACGGCGCCATTCTGATGAGCCAGAAATTCGATCAATCCGGATCAGGTCAAAATATCACTCGGGTCGTTGCGACCCGGATCGACGAGAACCTCGTCTCAATCAAGAAAATAAAATTCAGACCACCAAAATCAAAGAAAATCAATCAAAACACGATAGCGGTCCTGGTTATTGGATTAGCCTGGTATAGCGACCATGGTCGGACTCAGGGCACGTGATGGCCTCGCGGCCTACGAAGTAGTCAAAAATAAACTAAAATAAAATAAAAGGTGTTTTTGGTGGATTTTTAATTTTTATAATTTTTTTTAAATTTTTAATTAATTGAGAAAACAAGGAAAACAAGGAAACAAGGCAATTCAACGATTTATTTAATGCATCAAAAATCAAGCAAAAATTCAAATAAAAATGTTTTTATGTGTTTTTTAATTTTTACTATTTTTAGTGAATTTTTGGTATTTTCTTATTTTTATTTAATTTTCTAGAAATAAATCAATGCTAGAAAATGTAGGTACTGTCCAGCCGAGCTTAAGGGACTTAGATAAAATATCTAAAAATCCCCAATAAGCATGAAGGTAATTTTCTTGTAAAGAGAAGGAAATAAGGAAAATTTAGGCACCTTAATTATTATTTTTGTTTTTTTAGATTATTTATTAGAATTTTTATGATTTTTTAGGTGTTTTTCGATTTTTAAGAGTTTTAAATAATGAAAAATGGCCAAAATTGGCCAGAAAAACAACAAGCCAAAACAAACAGTAGCTAATTTTTTTGTAATTTTTAGATAAGTTTTAATATTTTTTTTGAATTTTTAATTTAGACAGTAAAGAAAAAGGCTATTTTTGATTTTTTAAAAATATCAAATAAAAACAAAAATGTCTCCAAAAATTCTAGAAATTTTTACAACATGGCAGGAGTCATGTATCCAATTTTCATGGAATTTGGAGTAAGTTTGATATTTTATTCAAAAACAAAACTTAGGTATAATGCACAGGGACCTGTACGTAATTTCCAAAAGTTCTAGGGGGTCCGGTGCAAAATGCCCAAGCAATCACGTGCGCAGCGTGTGCTTGGGGCACTCAGGGACCTATATGCAAAGAAAACAAAGTTCTGGGACTATTTGGTAACAGGTACCAAAAGTCCGAGGACTTGTCTGTAAATTACCCACAAATAAGAGCACATGCACAATTAATTCACGCACAGGGGTATAAATGCAATTTCCTAAAAATATTCATTCATTTCATAACCATCCAGAACTACAGGGCTAACTATGCAAATATCCCAAAGAGGCACGTGTCAATGCACGTGCTACACCACAAACAGGGGCATATGTGCGAATAAAATAAAGCTCAGGGACCAAAGTGCAAAAGTACCGAAAATAAAACAACTACGCTATGTATTTACAGGACTAAACGCTAAATAAACTAAAGAGAAGGGCCTAAGGGTAAATTACCTTTTATTAAGTCGACCAACGGATGGGCACCACGTGGATAGATGGACGGCTGGGAATGGGTGGCGCCCAAGGCTGCGTCTTCGACGCTGATCGGACGGTCCAGGCGCTGCCACGTGGAAGATCAAACGGTGGACGGGGGCGGTGGCTGAATCTCGTTGGATCGATGGTGGAGATCGACCCTCAAAGGATCTGGCGGTCGATGCTGCTCCTCGAATGGACGAATGTGATCAAATCTGGAGCTCGGGGTCGATCGGACGTCTCTGAAGGATGGAGGAAGAACTGGGCTCCGACGAACTTCGTCGGGCTCATGTCGGCGCTGGTCTCCTCCTGGAAGGCCTCTGATGATCAGAACAGGAAGCTGCGGGCCCTCCGCGTCTACCGGAGGCCTCCGATGACTCAATTGAGCTCCGAGGAGCTCTGGAGAGTCGGGCGGAGGTGGAGCTGCTGGACCTGATGGTCCAAGCCCTCAAATGGGCTCGGATGTACCTGCAAAGAGCACCAGCAAACTCGCGGGTCGAGGGCAAACTGCCTCGACCCCGTTAGGCGTGGTGAAAGTGGTCGGTGAGGCGCAGTGGTCGAGCTCCGGCGAGGGGGTGGACAGAGGAGCACAAATCCCCCGCTCCTGTGCGAGCTGGGTTGAGTGGAAGTGTGGAGAAGGTGCGCGAGGGAAGGGTGAATGCGATGATGGATTCCGATGATCGAGTGGGAGGCGAACGTGACCGGAATCGAAGGTGGTCGGCGACGGCGCGATTTGGGGGAAAATCGAAATCAGAAGACATGGGAAAGAATCTAAGCTACCTGGGTGATCGAGTCGACTAGGGAAGAGCTTGGGCAGCTCTGGGTCCTTGCCTCGAGGACCGTCGTCGTCCGAGGCTCGAGCTCCTGCTCTGGGCGGAGTACGACGGAGCAAACCCCGCCGGATCAGTGGTTCAGACGACCTCGCTGCGACAATGCCCGGAGCGAGCTGTCACTCTCACTAGAGCACTGGAGGTCACTGGGTGGTCGGCGAATGATCCAAAGATGCGCAATAGGGTGGCGGAGCTCAACCTTTATACGGTGGCAGGTCCGGGAAGATTCGAGCGGGTAGGGTAGTGTGAAGCGCGGATCCCGAAGCGGGCACCCCGGCGAGGGTGCTGGATCTGTCACGGTCAAGATGGACCCGGGGTTTAGGGGATGGTGAATCGGGTTTAGGCGCAATAATCGGGAGAAATCGGGTCACCCGCCTAAAGCCCGTGAGAGGTGGTCCTGGGGGGGGAGTTAACCGGGCGGTCAACAACCCCCCTGGACCAATGGGAGGCTGCCACCTGGAAAAGATTTAGAAATTAGATTAAAAATAGCAAATGGCTTATTTAATTAAAACTCAAAACATGAAATATTTTTGTTTTAATATTTTCTATTTTTTGTGATTTTTAATTAATTTTTCAAAATAAAATAAGGTATTTACATTATATAGCAACATATAGGTATATGTACAATATATGGTTTTGATTTTTTTTATTTTTAATTAGTTATTTTTATACATTTTTATTCCTATTTTATATTTTATTTATTTATATCATAAAACAAGGAATAAAAGATATTTTATTTTATTTTTATTATTTACATACAATGGTGAAATAAATACATCTGTACATGTATATACATGGTATATTTACAATATATTTTTGGGTTTTTTAAATTTTGTTCTTTTTTATTTTGTTTTTTTTTTGTTTTAATTGTTTTTATTTTATTTATTTACACCATAGAATATAGAGTATTTACAAATTTAATGGAATTTAATTTTATTTACTTACAGGGTGAAATAAATACAAGTGAGTGGGCTATATACATGGTGAATGTACACAAGTGATGTTTTTGTTTTTCTTTTTAATTTTTTTCTATTTTTATCTTGATTTTATATTTATAAATATATACAAATATTTACAAGCCCTTTTTAGTCTATTTTTGGGAGGAAAATATTTTTATTTTATTTACATATATATATATATATATTTACATGAGCCCCTATCTCCCTCTACTTTGGCTTTTATGCGGTCAGGCCCATGCTGAGCCCTCCCTTGGGTTAGGTTGCTCAATATTTATTCTAAATATTTCCCTCTTTTTCTTTTTAATCTTTATTCTTTTATTTTTGCACAAAAACATGCTAATTATTACTATTTACACCATGCATGCTTTTGGTAATTATTTATATTTACAAATATATACATGCATTTGCAAAGGTTTTTGTAGCTAAAATAAAAGAATAAAGAGTGATGAATGAGTATTCATCAAATACCCCGCTCCTCGAGGAAAGAGTGGCCAGTTTGAGGTCATAGAGTTACCTTGTTGGGGAGGGTTGTCAAGTTGTCACTTCTGAGGTGGAGAGCTTATACTTCACATTCACAGTACAAGGAAAGATTCATGGTCTTCAGGGTTTGTGTTTGTAGACTTGTTCTGATCTGGATTGTTGAGGAGTCTTGATTATAGATTAGTGGAACTTAGAGGTTGTTAAGTTTTAAACTTAAGTCCAAATAAGGTTCCGACACATTAATAATCCAAAGATCTGATCGAGCTCCATAATTCAATTTAATGAAGGCAAGTTTAATAATCAACCTTGATCCATGCATATTCTCCTCTTTTTCTTTTTCTTTTTCTTTTTCACTTCTTTTTCAAATAAGTGTTTGTTAAGGGACTAGCAAAGTTAAGTATAGGGGAGTGATGAATACCCATTCATCACTCATTATTCTTATATTTTAGCTACAAAAACCTTTGCAAATACATGTAGATATCTGTAAATATTAATAATTACCAAATTACATGCATTGTGTAAAATCTAATAATTAGCATGTTTTTGTGCAAAAATAAAAGAATAAAGAAACAAAAGAAAAAGAGGGAGATATTTAGAATAAATATTGAGCGACCTAATCCCAAGGGAGGGCTCAGCATGGGCCTGACCGCATAAAAAACCCAAGTAGAGAGAGATAAGGGATCTCATGTGTGTATATATCTGTAAATAAATAAATAAAAATATTTTCCTCAAAATAAAAATAAAAATGGGTTTGTATTTATTTGTATATATGTGTAAATACAAAATCAAAATAAAAATAGAAAAATAAAAATAAAATAAAAATACCCTTCCTTGTATACATCCACCATGTACATAAGACCACATAGCTATTTATTTATCCCTATAAATAAGTAAATTAAAACCCAATAAAAATTGTATATATTCTACATTACATGGTGTAAATAAATAAAATAAAAACCATAAAAACAAAAATAAAATAAAAAGAACAAAAATAAAAATTAAAATTAACATTGTATATAGACCATGTATATAGGTGTACATAAGTATTTATTTTACCTTTGTAAATAAACAAGAAAAATAAAATAAAAATACCAAAACATTCCAAATTTTATGCTATAAATAAATAAAATATAAAATTGGAATAAAAATGTACAAAAATAATTAATTAAAAATCAAAAATTAAAAATCTATATTGTATATACCTATGTACATTATACTATATTGTACATACCTTATTTTTATTTCAAAAAAATAAATAAAAATCACAAAAAATAGTTTAAAATAAAAGAAACATTTTTCATGTTTTGAGTTTTGAATAATTCGGCCAATTGCTATTTTATTTTGAATTTCCAAATCTTTTACACGTGGCCGCATCCCATTGGCCCACAGGGGATGTTGACCCCCCCTGGACCTCAGTCCTCCGGATCTGAGTTTTTGACCCGACTTCTCCTAATTATTGCACCTCGATTCGAGATCCAAATCCGCTAACCCCGGGTCCTAATCCGACCTTGATCAACCCAGATCCACGCCCGGGGTGGGTTTTGGGTATCCGCGCTCCGATCAGCTCGGCCTAACCCCCTTTAGCTGGACCGCTAGCTGTATATAGCATCAGCTCTGCCCGTGCCTTCACTCATCTTTGGCTCTGCATTCTCCACCCCAGGACCTCCATTGCTCTCGCCTGAGAGATAGCAAGCTGAGGGTAGTGTCTCAGCGAGGAGGGAGTGCTCAGACCATCGATCTGGCGACCTAGCGCCGCCACGCGCCGCCCAGACGTGGTGCTAGATCCTCGGGCATCGACGGCCCTCGAGGCTAGGACCAGGAGCTTCAGCAGCTTCTTCCCAGTCGACATCGATCATCAGGTAACCTTAGTTTTCTCTACTTTTAGCTAATTTCCATTTACCCCCAATTTCACCCATCGCCGACGACTGTCGATTTCGACCATCTCCGAACCCCTTTCGATCATCGGACGACACCATCACCTTCGCCTCACTCCTCCGCACATTCTTCATCCCTTCATCTAACCTAGTTCGCACAGGAACTGGGAGTCGAGCTCCTCCACCGTCGCATCGTCGGAGCCTCCCCATTCCGACGCACCGATCACCCCCATTGCCTCTAACCGGGTCGAGGCATTTTGCCCTCGATCGAGGATTGCTTCTGTGTAGCTTTGCAGGTCAGGGGAGGACCATCTGAGGTCCCCCATATTCAGCACCGGAGCTTGAGCTCCGCCGTCGTCGCCTGGGCTTCTCGGAGCCCCTTGGCGCCATCGGAAGGGCTCTTCAGACGCGGCAGGCTCCGACGATTCTTCTCCGACCATCAGCAGCCCCTGCAGACGTCCAGCGTGCCCACATTCCTCCGGCGAAGTTCGCCGACGAGGAGTTCCTCCAGGTCCCTCCTCTGCCGTCCATTCGACCCCGGAGTGCCAGATTGAATCTGGACCGTCCACTGATATGAAGAGGCACCCCGCACCAGCACCGTTAGATCACCATGTGGCGCCATCTGCACCGTCCGTGGTAGAGGAGAGGCGAGCGTTGACCAGAGCCGCGCGATCAGACACGTGGCGAGCCCTCCACCGTTGGATCTGCGCCGAGGTCTCTTCGTTGAGGTGCCACCACTTCCAGCCGTTCGATCAGCTACGTGGCAACCTCTCAGCCCTCGGATCAGAATAAGGGGTAATATCCCTTAGGCCCTTAGCTTTTTAGTTTTTAATATTTAGTCTTGTAAATATTTAGTTAAGTTGTTCTTATTTTGGACATTTTGCATAGTGGACCTTGTCGTTTCTGTTATTTGCTTTTATACCCCTGTACGTTGTGGGACACGTGCTTCGTCACGTGCATTTCGTGGTAAATTGCATGTAAGGGCCAGTGATTTATGTTTGTTCATGAAATGAAATATACTTTTGGTTAATTGTATTTATGCCCCTGTGAATGGTTTAATTCCACATGTACAGAATTTCTTGGGTAATTTGCATTTAAGCTCCTGGACTTTTAGCACCCGTTGCTAATAGGTCCAGGAACTTAAAGTATTTACATTTGAGACCCTGAGTGCCCCAGACGCGTGCCCTGCATGTGCAAATCTGGGAATTTTGCACCTGGACCCCCTAAGCTTCCAGTTTTGTTACTTTTCGGCCCCTAAAAGATGTTTTTATTACGATCAGGTCCCTCTGCACTGTGGGCTCTTGATTGTTTTAAATAAAATATCAGATCTACTCCAAATCAAGTGAAAATTTGATACGTGGCTCCTGCCACCGTGTAGAATTTTCACTGATTTTTGGGAAATTTTTGGAGCCTTTTTATTATTTTTAAAAATTCAAAAACGTCCATTTTTCAGCATGTTCATATTTAAAATTCATAAAAAAATATTAAAACATCTTCAAAAATTCCAAAAAAATAGATTTTGTTTATTTTAGGGTGTTTGATTTTCTGACTTGTTTTGGTGATTTTTGGACTTGTATAAAATATAAAAATTAAAAAGCCCTAAAAACCAATAAAAAATTTAGTAATTAATAGAAAACCCAAAAATAATAAACTCAGCTTCAAAATTTTCATTTTTATTTATATTTTATAGGAAAAATACCTCCAGGCTATTTGGCCTTTGAAGCCCGGCTGGACAGCAGCACTGTTCCCCTTTCTTATTTCATTTTTATAAGATTCCCTAAAAATCAAAAAAATACCAAAAATTCAACAAAAACATAAAAAATTACAAAAACTCTAAAAATACTTTTGTTTGAATTTTTAGATTAATTTTGAGTGTTTAAATAATTAGTCAAAGTTGCTAGTTTTCTTATTTTCTTTATTATTTAAAAAATCCAAAAAAATATTAAAATATTAAAAACCCATCAAAAATATTTGTTTTTATTTTTATTTGATTTTCGACTACTTCGTAGGCCGTAAGGCCATCACGTGCTCCCTGAGTCCGACCCTAGTCGCTATACCAGGCTAATCCAGTAGCCAGGGCCACTATTGATTTTCTTTGATTTTTATCTTGTCTTGGTGGTCTGCTCTCTTATTTTCTTATTGATCGATTGATCCTCGAGCGACTGAGGTTGCAACGACCTTAGTTATATTTCATCTACCTTAGTTGCTCGGATCTTTCGGACAATCAGAATGGCGTCGTTGCCGGGGAGCACGGCTTAGTAGTCCATTTATTTTTCTTAGTATTTTTGTTTTCTTTTTCGCGGCTCTTTCTGAGTTCGCGGCTTTTTTTGCGACTTTTTATTTTTCTTTTATTTTTCTTTTATTTTCTTTTCTTTTCTTTTATTTTTGTTTTTGCTTGTTTATTTTTATTTGCATTTTTGCACATATATCCATGTTTATTTCATTTGATTTATCTGTTTTATTTTTATCTGGTTTGTGACACTTTGATTTTTTTTTTGCGAGGGCCCGAGGACTGAGGCGGCGACTCTTTAGAAGCCGGCGCAACCGCGGTGATCGGAGGCGGCTCCCTTCTGCACGGAGCCGCAAGAGAGCGCGAGGGAGTAGCTGAGTGGGAGAGGATTAGTGTAGCTTTAGATTAGACTTTATTTCTGCACATTTGAATTATTGTAATAATACAAGGACAACAGGACACTCAGACTTTCTTAGACACTCTCTGGGTCTGTTTCGCCGAGCACCGGTGTACTCGGGGGACCCCTTAGTTTTCTTCGCGGCTTTTTACGCGGTTTTGTTTTCTTTACTACCTTTTCCGGTTTCTCGCGGATTTCTCGAGCCCCTAGCCGTAGGACTTTCTGCTTGATTGTGACGTAACTAGTAGGATCCAAACACCCTAATATATTTGCTTGTGCCTATAGTTCAGTAATTGGACCTACAATAAAAGATTAATTAAATAGCTGATCACTTCCTTCGAGCCTACGTGTCGCAGCCCACCCTGCCAAGCGCTGCTCCTGAACCCGATTTGTCGGGAGGAAGAGGGGTGGACCGAGACCGAACTTCTTGGATTGGAGGTTGGTGGTCTACTAGACGTTCTTTCGAGTAGCACTGCTGTTTAGGGACTCGGTTTTCCGCCTGCACCATTTAGGTAGTTTATTTTCTGTCTTTCAATTCTGCGCGGATCATTTTTGCATGTAGACTGCTGGAGTCAGGTACACATCTCTTACTCTGCATGCATCATTGATTTCATCGTGCATCGGCTTTTTCGTCTTCTCCCCATGATTTTTGGACTTAATAACCAGGAGAATCGGAAAATTCATTAGGCGATTTTGTTTGATTATTGAAAAACACCTAAAAATTTGAATTATAAAACTGGGACTGCTAACACTATCGACCCTAAAAGACGATCACCGAAAAATTTGTCTGGGGGAGAGCAACCCCCTCATTGTTTGGTTTACTTGCGCGAGAGAGTGACCCGCACACTAGGATAGAGCCCTCCGATATTTTTCTCGACTGATTACCGGCTATTTCTGTACGGGACAGTCGGTTGAGAAAATATCGGGTTACGCAACAGGTCACGTAATCGCTCTGCTATCCTGACTGATCACCAAATAAAATTGATAAGATAATTGACCGAACCTTTACGGTCTTCAGCTCGCGTTGCGTTGGTGAATCGAGGGTTTGCTTGTGATCATAGTTGTTACCAGATCTCATCCGCCCAGCTCGCCAGATCAAGATGATGGGCAGAAGGTCTCTTAGGCAGCCTCTGGCTGCACCACTTCCCAGCACTTCTGCCCTCTCATCTAGGTTGGTTCGTAAGAGCCGAGACCCACTCTCCGAACCCGAGTTCGACTCCACCATGTTCCCCCTCGACCCCCTTATAAACCGCAAAATCGGCCCCTTAAGAGTGTGAAATTAGCACTTGGAATAATCATCGTAGTCGAGCCGAGATGGGTCATCAAAAGATCATCTCATTTAAATATATGTCAATAATAGATCAAAATGAGATGATCGTGAAAATTTTTTTTTACTTGGTAAGATACCAAGGTCGAACTCAGGGACACGAGCCTTTCTCTATTAATCGGATTTTTCATCTATCTAATTAAGCGTTGAGTTGAAGCATATATAGGTCAAATTATGTAAGGAGACAACAATGCAAAGCATAAATAAACATGCATTTTTATTTATCAATTTTTATCATGCAAATAGATGCCATGAAATGCACTCAAACATACCCTAAGTTAGAGCAAATATGATGAGCAACTAAAAACAAGAGTTAATTTCATGTTTAATTAAATTGTCAAGCTTGATTGATAATGTGAACAAGGTAAAAGTTAATAAAAAACACCTGGCGAATAAAATAATATATAAAAAAAATTAAATGTCCAAAATGCGAAGTTTAGTATGCCATTAAGAAGTACATCAAACCAGCTTCGAAATGAAACTGAAATCAACTCATTTGGACATATGATGCTCAAGATATGCTAGAATGAAAACAAGGGCATAACTGAAATAAAACATGAAATGATAACTACAAAAAGGTCCCTGGGAGGGACTAAAAAGTAATAAAAATAAAGCGTGAGTCCTTCCCTGTAAATAAACCAAACGCGCAGGGACCTTTTTGCAATATTGAAGAACTTCGTGGGCGTCTCTGCAAATTTCCCAGAGTAGCATGTGCGATGCACGTGCTATCTAGGCTTGGAGTCAGGCTCGGCAGAGGCCCGGACTGCTTCGGGTCGGCTTGGAAGGCTCGATGCAGGCTCGGGGAGGCTCGGGTCCTCCAAACCTGGAGGGTCGACGCTTAGGCTCGGCTGTGCTCAGGTGATGCCACGTGGTCTGTTGGAGGCCGTTGGATTGGGATGATCCAAGGGCTATGATGAAAGAGCTCCTGGGCGACGTGGCTGCTTCCTGGCCGTCAGATGGTCACCGGATGAAACCATCCGACGGCTATTGTGTCTCCTTCTTCAGACGAAAGAGGTGGTGCGTTCGGGTCTCCAGCGACGGGGGCTCTTCTCCGCCGCTCGTGATCAGCTGATGGCGACCTCCCCAGAGCTCCTTAGATAGACGTCGGAGAAGATAGGAGCTCAGGGGAGGTCCAGAAGCCTCTGGATCTGTGCATCGGAACTCGAGTAGTCCATGCGGAGTTGACGAAGCTAGCTCCGGCGTGCGCTCCGACCATTGAAGGCTCTTGAAGACCTGCAGTGTTAGGCCAAAAGCCGAAGCGTGCTGCTTGTGGTGCGTGCGTAGTGGAGGTGAAATGGGAGCTCTTAGGGCGGAGAAGGCGGGAGCTCTGAGCTCCTCCACCGCGAGGGCGGAGGAGATGGTCGGAGGGTGACGAGGTTCTGGGGAAGAGAAGGAGGATGTCGGAGAAGGGCCCGTGGAAGGGGGAAGTGTTGCGGAGCTTTTGAAGGTATTAATGGAGGGCGAAAACGACTGACGAAGCCTAATTAAATAAGTAAAAGAAGAAGAAAATGCAGAGAGGGAAAGAGGAGACTAACCGGCTATCGGGCGGAGCGGGAGCTTGGGCTGGGCCTCGCGGTGGACGCCCGGGTCTTCGCTGGACACGGTCAGCTGGTCCGTGCAGCTCAGGCGGGCCTGGAGGCGCCGCTACTCCGCCATGGATGGCGAAGGGTCTCACCGGGCATGGAGGTCATCTTCGCTCTATCCTCGCTCCTCCCCCTGTCACAGGGAGGAGGAGGAGGGCTGGGCCTCCTTCCTCGTAAAGATGGACACGGGTGAACGGAGGGGGAGGTGGAGATTTTAAGGACAAAAGTGACGGTTGTGGTGGTCATCGACGTGGGTTTAGAGGAGGAGAAGGGACGACTGAGAGGCTGTCGTGGATCGTGGAGTGATGCGCGAGGTAGAGGGATGATGGGGGAAGACCATGGGGTAATTGGCGAATGGAAGTAGTGGCTGGTGAGGTCGAGAAAATGGAAAGGGGAAGGAGTCTTCGCGAGGTGGAGGACGTGTGATAGAGGAGCTGCTGGAGGTTGACGACGATCGATAGCCGTTGGATCTGGAGATCCAACGGCTGTCGTTGAGGCACAAAGGGACGGTCGCGATTAGATCCCAGGCGGTATGATCAGAGGGTGAATGATGTCACCAAGTGTCGTGAGATGGGTGTTGCGGAAGCGAGCGGCTGAGATTATTTCTTGAGGCTGATCAAACGGCTGAGAGACTATGTGGCAATGGACGGTGATGATCAAAGGAATAGGGACGAGATCAGAAGGCGTACGACGCTCCACGTGGCGAAGTGTGTCAAAAGCGTCAGCGAACGGTGGTGATCAAGGTCTGAGGGAGATCTGATGGATGAGGACATAGGCGTGCGTGGACACAGCGGGGCCGTTGGATTCAAAGCGAGATCCAATGGCCAGGGGTGGTGGCGAATGAGACAAGAGAGGCGGGGCCACGTGGCTCACCCAGAACGGGCCACGTGGCCCAATCAGATTATTCAGATGGAATTTTTTATTTTTGAAGGCTTAACAGGTCGAATTTGAGAAAACTCAAAACATGAAACTGTAGATCTTGATGAGATCTACAAGTTTCATGTTGACCAAAACTGGATATGAAGTCAAACAAAGGCCCGAAATATTTTTGAGGGTATTTTTAAGTCTAAAAATACCACGAATTTTTAATTTGCCATTTTTGTGAGGTTTTTAATTTATTTAAGACTCTGTTAATTACAGGATACTAACTGGGTTTTATTGACACTCAGCTTAAGCAAGGGGGTTAATAATGAGAAATTATGATGATGAAATCGGGTTTCATCACCCCCCTTCTTTCAGTTCTGAGAGATCAGTGCCAAAGGAGAGACAGTCAGATGATTTATCGGTACCTGAGTTTGGGTCTTTTGCCTTTGCAGAGACCATGGCCGGCAGCAGTGACGACCGCACCACAGGTCCCATTCCACAGCAGGCATTCATTATGGACCAGGGTGCGATCAACTCCACCCCGATCGCCTCCCTCAAGACAGTTCAGCAGCAGTTGAGGGATCAGGGCGCATTCATGTTGGATATGAGGCGCGAGATGGAGCAGTTGAGAGCAGATCGAGAGCAACGCAAAGACGGGCCGAGGATACCCGACGATGCGGCAGCCGCCGCAGCAGCCGCAGCAGATCCACCGAGACCGATGCGGGGGTTACACAACCCCGGATCGACGTTGATGCATCACTGGGTCGTACTTCCAGCCATCGTGGGGGACTTCAAGTTCCCCCCGAACACTTTGTAGCTTCTCCACCGGTTCCATGGGCTCGCCACAGAGGAGCCCCATCTCCACCTCCAGGAGTTCTTGATGATCTGCAACATAGTCCACAACCGTCAGGTGGACCAGGATACCATACGGATGATTGCCTTCCCCTTCTCCTTAGTAGACAGAGCAGCCACCTGGCTGAAGCACTTGGGGAAGTTTGTCTACACTTGGGAGCAGCTCCGCACCAAGTACTTGCACAAGTACTATCCACTCGGGCGGACGAATGCCACTAGAGCCCTGATCAGCAACTTCTCCATGCTCCCCAACGAACAGTTTCACAAGGCATGGGAGAGGTTTTGAGAGCTAACCGACAGATGCCCGCACCATGACATTTCCAAGCCGAACCTTGTTCAGATCTTTTTCAGAAGGCTGACACCAGAGCTTCAGGGCTTGGTGAACGCTTCAGGTCTGGGCCATCTACGAGGAGATGGACGAGAACTAAATGGTGATGTCCCATACCCGATTGTACACACAGGGCGGACCCCAGCAGCCACAGACCGTGCAGTACCAGAGGATAGCACGGGTCGACGCCGGTCCATCCAGTTCGTCAACAGCAGCAGCACAGGCAGAGAGTTCAGCCACAGACATGGGGATCATCAGTGAGAAGCTGGACCGGATGGAGATCATTGAGAAGAAGCAGTGCCAGGGCATCGCGCAGATGGAGCAGATGGCACAGACTCTGAGTGACCTGAAAACACAGCTCATGTGTTTCCAGGAGGCACAGACGGCTTCCCAGCCCCGTCTTCAGGCACGAGGCAATCCCAGCAGTAGCAGCAGCTCGTCCCAGCGCTCCAGCTCCCACCAGCAGCCTAGACAGGTCCATCTTGTACAGGCAGAGCCGTACTAGTAGCCGCAGCTCACCTACCATGCACCACCATCCACTGACACACAAATGGTGGTATACCAGCCGGATCAGCCTCTGGCAGTGCTCCCGCCACCTCAGTACGATTCAGAGCCGTTGATGGATGTCAACGAGATTTGGTATGACCGCCCCCAACCCAGTATTCGATGAGACCATCCCGGATTCTGTTGGGCAGCCAGAGGCGCCCAGCCCCAGCAGCAGCCGTCAGGACAGGGTGGCCAGTACAACCATCAGAGGGATCACCAGCAGCAGCAGTCCCCAGTTTACCCACAGCAGCAGTCGCAGTCGTATGGTCCTCGTCCCTATCAGCAGGTACAGTCTTGGAGGCGTGATTAGCCTCATCAGCCGCAGCATCAGCCACATTCTTACCCCTCTAAGCCACAACACCAGCTCCAGTAGCCTCACTACCAGAGAGGCTACCCGTCGGGTTCTCATGGGCCACCCTATGAGAGCCCCGCCTTGGATGACATAGCCCGCCTCCTCACAGATCAGCAGGCTACATTTCGATGGGAGATGGATGAGTTCCGCTAGGAGATGCGGGACATAGTGAGAGGGAAGGCCGCCATCCCTGCCCAGATTGAGCCGAATCCCAACAACCTCAAGAGGAAGTCTGAGCAGGTAGTTTGTACTGAGTATGCCACTCCTAGTGATGCATTTGGAGATATGTCTGCATATTTGTTTGATACTAATTTTGTCACACTTAGGAGCGGTAGGGTGCCAGTAGGCGGCGCCTCGTCTGAGCGACACCCCGAGGATACATCCAGAGCGCCCGACGAGGAGGAGGAGGGCGGTACTGAGGCCGCTAGAGATGATGACGGTGGTACTGATGCCACCACGGATGCTGATCCACCCGGCGGTACTGAAGCTGCCATTTCACCAGTTGGAGGAGGTGGTACTTAGGCCACCCATGTTGCCGAGCCAGAGCGCGGAATTGAGGCCGCGAGTCTTCCCGCTGAGGGCGGTGCTGATGCCACCGTGTCTTCTGAGAGTCATGTAGTTCTTTCTTCTGCACTTGTATCTCAGAACATTGCTAGCAATAAAGGAAAGGGTTTGTTTTCTTCTGGTCCCACTGTGGTGCTTGATGTATGTGTGGATCCTACCGTCGAGCAGCTCAGACCCGTTCCTAGTCCTTCATCTGAGAAGGACCCTGTGATCCCCTTCCCTAGAGCCCTTCAGATGGGGAATGGGAAGAAAATAGAAAACACCAAAAAGAGGCAGCAGGAAGAGTTCAGCCAACAGATGATAGATCGTTTTCACATTCAGTTGACTCTTCAGGAGGCTTTGCAGCACATTCCTCTACTCCAGCGTTCACTTAGAGACAAGAATACAGTTAGGAGGAAGAGGAGGAACCACCACTCAGAGATTCATGTGCTGACCAGAGCTACTTGTTTCGCGATCCAGAACCGTCTGCCGGCCAAGAGGCCAGACTCAGGAGCCCCATATGTCAGATGCCACATCAGAGTGCAGAGGTTCGACCATACTCTATTAGACAGCGGATCGTTGATCAACCTACTTCCGGCAGCCCTTCTCGACCGCTTCGAGTTGGGCACTCTTCGACAGAGCAGGACAGTCCTTCAGTTTGTTGATCGATCTGTCAAGAGGCCGAAGGGGTTGCTGAGAGACGTTGTCGTCACGATTCAGGGCCTGCAATTCCCCGTGGACTTCGTAGTGTTGGACATGGAGATCCCTGAGTCAGTGACCGATACCCCCATCATTCTCGGTCGCACGTTCTTAGTCATAGCCAAGGCAGTGACCGACCATGATAGCGGGAAGGTATACTTTCGTGTCGAGGGTGAAAGTGTACAAATAGAGACGGTCGAGGACAACAGAACCAGAGACCGAGCATGCTCAGAGACTACTTCCGATACAGAGCAGCTGACAGATGCAGGGCCAGACATCCACCAGGACTGTGAATTTGTGATCACAGATGATGAGGCAGTTTGGGCAGACCCAGCTGCACAGGCCATCCTCTCACATTCAGATTCCGCTGATGCAGAGACGACAACAGAGGAGAGCTTGGAGAGCACATTCCTGGTCCATGATACTTTTGAGGCAGCAGAGCCGGTTCTCGACCGCGATATTGATGTGTGTTGTGATGATGGTGGTACTGAGGCCACCTTGGATGATACAGACCCCTCAGAGTCAGATTCTGACTGGGGAGATTGTGAGGATTACATACCAGATCTGACTTCACCTGAGTCTGCAGCTAGGGAGGAGGTAGATGCCGAGCAGAGCAGAGACAGTCCATCAGGGCAGCCTTCTCCAGTTTCAGAGTGTGACAGAGAGTTTCAGTTCTCCCATGCGGGTTTGGCAGCATTCACGCAGAGTTTTCAGAGGCCAGATCCACCAGCACCCAGTTGTCCTGAGCTGAAGCCGCTTCCTGTGTCGCTGGAGTATAGGTTCCTTGCGGGTGAGCATGAGATGTACCCAGTCATTATCTCCGTCGATTTGACTGGAGAGCAGGAATCCCATCTGATGAGGGTTCTTGAAAAGAACCGCAAGGCGATAGGATGGAGCGTAGCAGATCTCCAGGGGATAAGTCCGGCCTTGTGCTCCCACCATATCTATCTCGAGGATGAGGCGAAGCCGTCGCGTGAGTTTCAGCGGCGGCTAAACCTGAATCTGAGAGAGGTTGTCATGAAGGAGATATCAAAATGGTGGAGCGCCGATTTTATCTACCCCATCTCCGACTCCAAGTGGGTCAGCCCTTTGCATATGGTGCCCAAGAAGAAGGGCATCACTACAGTGGTCAGCAAGTCTGGAGAGGAGATTGCTACACGGGTACCCACTTCTTGGCGGG
The DNA here is from genome assembly GCA_037367405.1 of Ottelia alismoides. NCBI lineage: Eukaryota > Viridiplantae > Streptophyta > Magnoliopsida > Alismatales > Hydrocharitaceae > Ottelia > Ottelia alismoides. Next base: position 22,856 of record JAZKJV010001811.1, on the reverse strand, counting down.
TATTGATTACAGGCGACTCAACCAGGCCACCAAGAAGGATCATTTCCCCCTACCCTTTATAGATCAGATCATTGAGAGACTGGTAGGGAACAGCCACTACTGTTTTCTGGATGGGTACTCGGGCTACAACCAAGTGGCCATCGCTCTCGAGGACTAGGACAAGACCACCTTTACCTGTCCCTTCGGCACATACGCCTTCCAACGCATGCCATTTGGGCTATGCAATGCCCCTGTGACTTTTTAGAGATGCATGCTGTCGATCTTTTCGGACATGGTAGGGGAGTGCTTGGAGGTCTTCATGGATGATTTCTCGGTTTACGGCGATGGATTCGACTCCTGTCTTGACTACCTAGACCGAGTACTTCAGCGATGTATAGAGGTTCACTTGGTGTTATCTTGAGAGAAGAGTCACTTCATGGTGACTCAAGGGACGGTGCTTGGCCATATCATCTCCAACAGGGGCATGGAGGTTGATCCGGCCAAGGTAGATGTCATTAGAAAACTCGCACCACCGTCCAATTTGCGCCAGTTACGGTCTTTCTTGGGGCACGTCGGTTTTTACCAGCGATTCATTCATGATTTCAGTAGGATTGCCCGACCGTTGACTGACCTGCTGACGAAAGACACCGAGTTCATTGTCGATGACAAGTGTCTTTCGTCGTTTGAGACTCTCAAGCATTGTGTTGTTGAGGCTCCTGTTCTCCAGCCACCTGATTGGTCTCTCCCATTCGAGATCACGACGGATGCCTCCGATTTTACCGTGGGGGCTGTGCTGGGATAGAGGAGGGATGGAGTTCCATTTGCTATCCACTACACTAGTCGCACATTGGATTCCGCGCAGCGGAACTACACCGTGACAGAGAAGGAGATGCTAGCCGTAGTTTTCGCCCTAGATAAGTTCAGATCGTACATTATTGGATCTAGAGTGATCCTGTACACAGATCATACCGCCATCAGGTACCTCATGGCAAAGAAGGATGCCAAGGCTAGACTGACTAGATGGATCCTTCTACTATAGGAGTTTGACATAGAGATTAAGGATAAGCCTGGAGTCAAGAATGTGGTGGCGGATCATCTTTCCCGATTCGAGCATCTTGAGGATTCTGAGCAGATTGACCCTATTTGTGAGACCTTCCCAGATGAGGTGATCCTTGCTATCGCCTCTCTCCCGTGGTATGCCGATATTGTGAACTTTCTTGTTGCTAAGAAAGTTCCACAAGATTGGCCCAAGCAGAGGCTTGAGACCTTCCTCGCGAAGGTCAAGTCCTACCACTGGGAGGATCCCATCCTTTACAACGAAGGAGGGGATAGCGCCTGGCGTAGGTGCATTCCTCGGGAGGAGCACCATAGTGTCCTCACTTACTGCCACAAGCTTGAGGCAGGAGGACATCACTCTGGGAGGAGAACGACACAGAAAGTGCTCCAATACGGCCTATGGTGGCCGACCCTCTTCAGGGACTCTGATGAGTTCGTGAATAGGTGTACTGACTGTCAGAGGATGGGTACTTGTGGACAGCGTGATATGATGCTGATGATTACAATATACACAGAGATAATATGATCAAATTATGTGATATACAACTTTAATGATTGATCTGTAACTCCAAATGCACATAATCTATATTCCTTACTTACAGCAGACAAGATATCTATAATTGCACACAATCTCTGCATAAATCAACTGATCATGATTTTCTAATCAAGAAAAATGTTTTCAAAAATATCGATTATATATTTCATTCCTAATCATTCTTATCAAGTCACCTAAATATAACTTAACTAATTATCTGCATGAATTAAGCAAATCATATGGAAATGAATTGGGTATATATAGCATTAAATATAACACATTGATTTGACTCTACAAAACCTCACTTTTTATTGGGAAGAAATGGAAGGGAAGATAGTATAAATTGCCCACTCATTATAGCTTGGATAAAGCCTATAGTTTTTTGTTGGAAAGAAATGGAGAGGGAGAATAGTGCAAAAGTTCCTCTCTTTAATATCATGCATGTGCACCAATTATCCCTCCCCTTTCCATACATGGAGCCACCCTCCTCATGCCTTCCCCATGCATCCCACGTAAATGCCTTCCCCATATCACTCCCTTCCCCATGCACATGCATTCATTTTTTTATCTTTATTTGCATGGGGACCCTCCCTCATAACCACACAATGCAAATATAAAAGGGGCCTCCCTTGCATCATGCGTAGACACCCTCTCCCCATTCTCTTTCTCATTCATGCATACTCTCTCTCTCTTTCATTCTATCATTTAGACTCTCTTCTCCCCATTCTCTCTCTCCATTCTCTCTCTCTCTCTCTCCATTCCCATTTTTCTTCTCACGCACAACACTCATGTTTCATGCATTTTCTCATGCACGTACTCTCTCCCTCTCTCTCATTTTCTCATGCACGCACTCTTCTCTAGCCTCTCTCTCTCTCTCTCGTTTGTTTCTCTTGCAGGTACAGGATCGCGCTCTCCTCCTTGCGCACACCCTCGGGAACGCCCGTGGACCTCCAGCCACTATCCAAGAACGCGCAGCTCTTGGCCGCGCATTGCTGTGCATGGATCTCCATCTTCAGCACGTTGTTTTCCTCTTGCGTACACGCTGTTGTGCGCGGCTCCTCCTCCTCCAGCTCTCAAAGCCGCAGACACTGTCCGGTGCATCATCCTCCTACGCGCACAACTGTTGTGCGTGACCTCGTCTTCGTCGGCACACACCAGCACACTCCAAGCCCCCGCGTTTTAGCCATACTCGATCCCATATTCGGAGCGTTTGTCGCTCCATCCTCTAGCAGCCCACGCATCCGTCTCCATCGTCGTCGACATCGTCTTCATTTCATATCCGGATAGAGAAGCATTTCTCATCTCTATTATTTGTCTTCCGTATTTTTATTCCCTTAGTTAATTTGTTTAAGTTGAAATTTGGAAGGGAACAACTCTAATGTTATAAGCTCTCTTGCATTTTTTTTACACTAGTTGGTTTTGTTTGAATTGAACTTGAAAGCTTTTTTTATTTTGTAAGGTCTCTTTTCATCTCTAAGTTTCCTTTAAATAAATTCATCGTAAGTTTTACATTCCATTTTTTATTGAAACATTGCAAGTGACCTCTTATTTCTTTCATCTTAATTTGCAATTCGGCCCCGTTATTTTATTTAGTTGCACACATATCCTCATTTGTTAACTTTAAAGTTCTTGGGAGTATTTTCATCGTAGATTGCATCGTTTCTTCAAGAAATCACATCTTTCTCTCGTCGCCATGGATTAAGATTCTAATTAAGCTTGAAAGAAGAACAAAAATTACAAGTTTGCTTAGTCCCTGTGGGTACGAACCTCTACTTGCATTATACAACTCATATTTTTTCCAACATGCTTGTAGTTGTAATATTATTTATTTGATTGCGGTTTTGCGTGGAACAACAACGACGTGGTAAAACCAACTTTTTAAACCGCATTAAATCGCATCAACATTTTGGCGCCGTTGCCGGGGACTAAGCAACGTTTGCAATTTTTTTCCTTCATTCTAACTTAATTTCAAGTTTCTAATCCGTGCATTTTTTTTTGTTGTTTTGCAGGTACTTAGGCTTCAAAAAGAAAAAAAATTTTACTTGTCTTTTCATGCATTTTTTAGCAAACTTGTAATTTGGTAAAAAAGTTTGTAATCTTAATTCCCCCCTCCCTTCTCGGAAAAGCTCACCATCAGCAGGACAAAACATTACGGATTAGCGGCAGAAGTGCAGGCACTGTGAATCCCTCTTTCTCTTAGGCATCTTAGGTTTTTAAAATTTCTTGCATTTATTTGCGCTCCGAACTTTAACCGAAAACAATTAAAAAACACTTCTTCTTTGCATCATCTCTATGGTCTTCTCCCTCTGATAATCTAATTCAAAGACCGCCAAATCGTGTGATGATCATTTAAAAAGATAAGCTTGAAAGGCCACCGCAGTGGCCCGAGCAGAAAGCGAACAAATTCTAAATGCTTGTTTGATGCACATGTATGACACAAAAATCACGAGCACATAGAACCCTTGGATAGAGACAAAAATCCCTGGTGCTACGTGGGATTGCAGAGAGAGATCGTAACTCCTCGACGCGTTGGGCACAGGTTCTTGTGGGAAGAAGCAGATCCTCGATCTGAGTACCGCACCTTGGATCCTTCAACCGGATTAGGACATCGATTTCTCACAATCTTCCACGCCCACCTCATCCTTAAGGACTCTAATTTCTCTGAAAACTTTTGTTGAATCACTAAATTAAAATCGAAAAGATAACTGCTACTGCGACAATTTTTGTGTGAGTTGGTGAAACAACAAATTGCTTGGTGTTTGTGTTGTGTATGCTAGGTCGTAGGTCTCTGAAAAATCCAGTGCAACAACCATTAGAGTACGACCCGATTTATAGGAGAAAACCCAACCCATCTCCTTCAACTGACCTTGGAAACATGGGAGAAGAAAGACCAAACCCTATGGATCTCATTCTGCATCAATTGCAACTGCTGAGAGAAGAAAATGCCACAATTCGCCATACCATAGCACCTCTCATCCGACCGCCACCCATTAGTACACATTACAAACCGGCTGCAGAAGACTTAGTTCATTGGGTCCAAATCCCGCCTGAGGTAGGAGACTTTGAGATAAAGCCCGCATCACTCTCCTTAATCCCAAAATACTATGGAAATGACTCTGAAGATCCCTTCCTCCACATCCAAGATTTCCGATCTGCTTGTGACACCATGAGTATTCCTGGGGTAGAAAAAGAATACATATACATGAAAGCCTTCACCCACTCACTCAAAGACAAAGCACTCCAATGGATTCGGAATTACGGAACCCCTATCACTTCATGGGATGTCTTAAGAGAAGCTTTTATCAAGAAATATTTTCCCATAGGAAAAACCAACGCTCTGAGACAAGCTATTTCATCTTTCACCCAGAAAAACAGAGAACCCATCCACGAAGCCTGGGAGCGTTTTAAGGAATTACAAAGGAAATGCCCTCATCATGCAGTCCCCAAATGGAAATTGGTTCAGATATTTTATGAGGACATAGATACGTCATTTAAGAGAGTGATTGATGGCTCCTGCGATGGAAATTACATCAGCCGTGATGAGCATTTCGTTTGGAAATTATTTGAAAATATGGCTGACAATTCGGTGAATAGTTCATCAATTGAACAATACGGTGGAAACACGAGGACAGTCAATATCATTGATCATGAGAGATCTAGCAATGAGAATCCTGACAAATGGGAAACCCTCTCAAAACAAATGAACCTCATGACTCAAGCCATAGAAAAATTGGCCATGAATAACCCCATCAACCAGGAAGTTAACCACACCACATTCACCCATAATCAAGACATAAATCCGGAGACTGTGAATTGGGTGCAGAGAAATCAGGGAGGAGGATGTTCAAATAACCACAACACATGGAGAGAGCAAGCAAATTCTGGGTGGAATGGACAGAACAATTATCATTTTCAAAATCACACCCAACCCAGACAACCGATAGTACCGCCCGTGACTCAACCCTCCACCACTGCGGTAAATTTCAACGCCTTGGCTCAGGCAATACAACAACTAGCTATAGCTCAACAACAGGCCACTGAAGCCCAACAAAAAGCCAACTCTGAGAATGCTCGTCAATTCGCCGAGATCAGATCGTACATCCCAGCCTTATCACCTCAACCGCTGCCCAATCCAAAAATCAATAAGGCTAGCTCATCTGGAATACTTCAAACTCCTCCACCTATCGGATCTTTCACCTCACCACCTGGTTTCCAAAACCCGGATCAAGGATTTTTTACACCTTCTAAGACAAACCAAGGAAACCCACAACAAACGCCTAGAAATCAAGTCAATTTCAAAACCCCACCCCATCCAAACCAATCTGTTAATGCTGTCACTTTGAGAAATGGGAAAACCACTTCTGCCTACACCAGACCACTAGCTTCTGAGGATCAAATTGAAATTGAGGAAGAGTTTGATGATGGAGAGAAATCAGCTGAAAAACCATGCTCCCTCCTTCCTCCCCAACCATAACCATCCCCTTTCCCGGAGCTCTTCATCGAAGAAAACCACGATCATACACCATCGATCCAGAGTTAGAAAAACCATTCTTGGACATCGTCATTGAAATCCCGCTCTTGAAATCCCTCGAACAAGTTCCAGCCTTCTCCCGATTTTTGAAGGACAAATGCACACCAAAACGAACATCTAAAGGAAAAAGTAAAAAGGACAATGAAGATATTGAGAGACATGTGCTCCCTCGAGCAACAACCAATGCCATCTCCCAATTCTTACCCACCAAAAGAAAGACCCAGGAGCTCCTCTAGTTAGATGCACAATTGGCAAATTGACCTTTGATCACACACTGCTAGATAATGATGCTTCCATCAATCTTCTTCCGACTGCTATTCTAGAGCAATTTGACCTAGGACACCTGAAACCTGTCTCAATGACTTTGCAAATGGCTGATCGATCTGTGAAAAGACCAAAAAGACTACTTGAGGATGTGATAGTTGATGTTCAAGGTCATAAATTCCCGGTTGATTTTGTTGTGATGGATATGGATCAAGCAAATATATTGAGTGAGACACCAATCATACTAGGACGACCATTTTTTGCCACTGCTAAAGCTCATTTTGATTATGAGGTTGGAAGAGTTGAATTTAAAATCAATGGCCAAGTCATTCCTGTTGATCTTGTCACCCCTACTCCCACTGAATCTGAGACCGAAGAATGTGGTTGGATAGAAAGATGTGATGTTCTAAATATTCAAAAAGACTTTGCCCCAATCCATCTCACCAAAGATCCTTTATAGGTTAGTCTGAACACCTCTAGATCCACTTACAAAAACTCTCATGAAATTGCCACCTACAATCTGAATCTTGCACTAGAAGCTCCACCATGCCCTCTCACCGGACAAGAAATTGATGAGCTTGATAATGCCTGGGACACATTAGACTCTGAACTAACATTGACCTCAACCATGATCATGCCCATGATGGAACCACCATTTGAGACTATTTCTGTAATAGACTCAGGAAACACTACAACTCTGACTCCACCGACAACCACTGTTGAGTTAAAACCACTACCCAAAGATCTGAAATATGCTTTCCTTGATGATGCACACACTCTACCAGTCATCATTAATGCCAACTTAGATAGCACTTAGGAAAATCAACTCATGGAGGTGTTGAAAAGGAATTCTCAGGCTATTGGATGGAAAATAACTGACTTGAAAGGAATAAGCCCGACATTTTGCACACACCACATATACTTGGAAAATGACAGTAAACCCTCTCGAGAAATGCAAAGACGGTTGAATCCTAATCGACGAGAGGTTGTGAAGAATGAAATATACAAGTGGTCGAGTGCTGGCATCATTTATCCGATAGCCGATAGTCCTTGGATCAGTCCTCTCCAAGTTGTCCCCAAGAAAGCTGGATTAACAGTTGTGAAAAATGAAAAAGGAGAGGACATCCCTACTCGAACGGCAACATCTTGGAGAGTCTGTGTCGATTATAGAAAATTGAATAAGGCTACACGAAAAGACCACTTTCCACTACCATTCATTGACCAAATCATTGAGAAACTAGCCGGAAAAGAATTCTTTTGTTTTTTGGATGGATATTCTGGCTACAATAAAGTTGCCATAGCACCTGAAGATCAAGACAAGACCACATTCACTTGTCCTTTTGGGACTTATGCGTTTCGGCGCATGCCTTTCGGATTATGCAATGCCCCCGCTACTTTTCAAAGATGTATGATGGGTATCTTTGCTGACATGGTCGGTGATTTTATGGAGGTATTTATAGACGATTTTTCAATTTTTGGAGACTCCTTTGAGGAGACACTTGGATTTTTGGACAAAGTCTTACAAAAATACATTGAGGTAAACCTAATTTTATCTTGGGCGAAATCACATTTCATGGTGAAACAAGGAATTGTGTTGGGACATGTTGTATCGAAGAAAGGTATGGAGGTAGATCCCTCCAAAATTGAGACCATCACCCACTTGAGTCCACCTGTCAATATAAAAGGTGTTCGATCCTTTCTAGGTCATGTCGGCTTTTACCACCGCTTCATCAAGGACTTTTCAAAAATTTCCCGCCCTCTCACCAAACTACTTGAAAAAGACCAAGATTTCACATTCGCCGAGGAAGCATACGAGTCCTTCAACACACTAAGGAAAATCATCACTGAAGCACCCATACTACAACCCCCTGATTGGAACTGTGACTTTGAAATCATGTGTGACGCTTCCGATTATGTCGTTGGGGCAGCATTGGGTCAAAGGAAAGATGGAAAACCCTATGCCATCCACTATGCCAGCAAGACCCTGGATGATGCTCAAAGGAACTACACTGTGACTGAGAAAGAACTGCTGGCTGTGGTATTTTCACTAGAGAAATTTCGATCTTACATCTTAGGGTCCCATATCATAATCTACACAGACCACTCTGCTCTCAAATACCTCTTCACAAAGAAAGATGCCAAGCCGAGACTGATTAGGTGGGTGTTTTTGCTGCAAGAAGTTGATCTAGAAATCCGGGACAAAGCAGGAGCAAAGAATGTCATAGCTGATCACTTATCAAGGCTCCTCGCATCATCACCAACTGATAATGTGGTCCCAATTTCTGAAAGTTTTCCTGATGAGAATATAATGTCTGTCTCCCAACTCCCTTGGTATGCGGACATCGTCAATTACCTTGTAACTTCCACATTTCCTGATGACTGGCTGAAACATAAGAGAGATAAAACCAAGGCCCAAGCCCGATATTATCACTGGGAAGACCCTTTGCTCTTCAAAGAGGGTATTGATTTGATATGGAGACGATGTATCCCTGAATCTGAAGTCAACGATGTCCTAACTCACTGCCACACTTCTGGGTGTGGAGGACACCACTCAGGGAAGCGCACAACCGCTAAAGTCTTACAATGTGGATTCTATTGGCCCTCGATATTTAAAGATGCTCATCACTTGCTCAAGCTTGTCCTTCTTGTCAAACCAACGGAACAATGACCCGTCGTAACATGATGCCCCTCCAACCAGTACATGTGGTTGAAATTTTTGACACTTGGGGTATAGATTTTATGAGGCCTTTCACCACATCACATGGTTACCAACACATTCTTCTTGCTGTTGATTACGTCTCTCGTTGGGTAGAAGCCATTCCCACTCGTGTTGCTGATAGCACAACCGTTGTCAAGTTATTGAACGACCTATTCTCTCGATTTGGATTGCCAAAGGTGGTCATTAGTGATGGAGGCACCCACTTTCTGAATGCTTCAGTCAAGAATTTACTCAAGAAAAATGGAGTTGAACACCGTGTCTCAACTTCCTATCACCCACAGACTAATGGAATGGCCGAGCTGTCAAATCGAGAAATCAAGACCACCCTCCAGAAAATTGTTCGCTCTGATCGTAAAGACTGGTCCCAACACTTACCCTATGCTCTCTGGGCCTACTGCACCGCTTTCCGCACACCCTTAAGTATGAGCCCATTTCGGTTAGTCTATGGAAAGCCGTGTCACCTACCTGTAGAGGTCCACCACAAATCACTCTGGACAATCAAGAAATGCCATCTGGATTATGATGAGGCTGGGAAGAGACGACTATTGGACTTATCTGAACTTGAAGAATTGAGATCACAAGCCTATGATAACAACCTGCTATACAAAGAGAAAATCAAGTTGTGGCACGATGCCAATATTTCGAGGAAAACATTCAAGGAAAATAAAAAAGTTTGGCTATTTGATGCAAAACTGAAGTTATTTCCAGGAAAACTGAGATCGAAATGGAAAGGACCATACATTGTAACTCAAGTATTCGATAATGGCTCGATAGAAATTTCTGACCCAAACACTAAAGCCACTTTCAAAGTCAATGGTCAAAGACTAAAACCCGTTGTTGAACCATCTGGTCCTATTCCTGTTTGCACAACATACCTTCTGCAGGAAAAATGAACCATCACATCGCCTAGCTGAGGCGTTAAATCATGCACTCTCGTGAGCCTCCCCTCACAGGTATCTTTTCGTTTTACTGCTCGCATGTTTATTTTCACTGCATTGCATTAGATAAGTATGGGGGTACCCCTCTGCATTACATTCCAAAAAAAAATACATTTCACATCCCTTCTGATCCTCCTATTGTACATTGTCTTCACCATGAGGACATAGTTTCTGTTAAGTATGGGGGGTGTCTGCATAGTTTTTCAAAATTGCATACTCTTTCAAAAAAAACTCTCTTTTGCAAAAATTCCCCTAAAAATATTTTCAAAAGCAAGAAAACCACCAAAAATACATCCTTCCTAGTTTTATCCTATTTTGAGAAATCAGATCTTCACTGCATAAATCATAGACTGAGGTTGAGTTGATCTTAATCCACTTAACTTCATCAGAATCTCACTAGGCATGAGTTTTTAAGCTTTCTTCAGGTCCATATGGACTTTATTCTCTCAGTTCCACTAACTCTACTGGTGAATGAACCTTTGTATCTAACTTGATCACCTGAACAACTAGTAGCACTCTTAAACTCTTCAGTGGATATTGAACAATGCACATTGCACTTAGCTTGATTGAGTTGAGTTTACGAGATACAATTACAGTCTAGTTGAGGTGAGGAGTTGTCCTCTTGGTTGTGCCAATGCCTGAACCTTATCTATAGCTAGTGAAGGATCTTGACTCGGGAGCAACATGATCTCTCTAGTCTATGTATGTCAGCAAATAAGCCAGTATCACGCCTCCAAAGTCAATATTAAGCCCATACTACCTTTTTGATGCCAAAACCCAAGACAAAAACACCACAAAAAGACATATCTCAATACAAATGCCAAAAATTGCCACTCATGCAAAGATAAGCAAAGCAAAAGCAAGAAGACCACCAAATAACCCTTCTCCACCAAAAAGCCATGGTAGCAGCCCAATGATGCTACCTAAATTTTTAAAAGAGGCCCAAAGAGGCCCAGGATTATGCTCTGCAAAAAGAAAAGAATGAGAGCAACGGACCAAAGCGGTCTACGGAAAACCCCGAAAAATAAGTCCCATTTTCCCAAAGAATTATGACCTATTTCTTGATGCTGACATACTTGGGTGAAAAGAGAATATGCCTGAATTCAGGTGAGGACTGAGGCTGTATGTGTAGGGAATCATTCGGTACCTTGATAGATTGTGTTGTTAGCTCGTTCTCTTGACTCACGAAAGCTAAAACATCACGAACACCGTTTGTATCCATTCAAGGTCAAAGAGAATACCTGTTGATTAGAATGATCTGACTTGATCACCTTTCTGAAACCATCTTGATTTTTTCGGAACTGAGAGACTGTTGAAACTACAAAACTCGAGTCAAGTTGACTATTCGAATAAATCATTAATTCATGGGTCAACACTACTTAAGTTTGTGCATCTGTGTGGTTAGGATCTGAAAACTCAAGACTTTGTGGGTATGTCTGCTGCAAACCCTCACCCAATCTATCTTGGCTATTTTCCTTCATTATTTCTTATCTTATTCTTGCTCGGGACTAGCAAGACTTAAGTATGGGGGTGTGATGATTACAATATACACAGAGATAATATGATCAAATAATGTGATATACAACTTAATTGATTGATCTGTAAACTTCAAATGCACATAATTTATATTCCTTACTTACAGCAGACAAGATATCTATAATTGCCCACAATCTCTGCATAAATCAATTGATCATGATTTTCTAATCAAGAAAAATGTTTTCAAAAATATCGATTATATATTTCATTTCTAATCATTCTTATCAAGTCACCTAAATATAACTTAACTAATTATCTGCATGAATTAAGCAAATCATATGGAAATGAATTGGGTATATATAGCATTAAATATAACACATTGATTTGACTCTACAAAACCTCACTTTTTATTGGGAAGAAAATGGAAGGGAAGATAGTATAAATTGCCCACTCATTATAGCTTGGATAAAGCCTATAGTTTTTTGTTGGAAAGAAATGGAGAGGGGGAATAGTGCAAAAGTTCCTCTCTTTAATATCATGCATGTGCACCAATTATCCCTCCCCTTTCCATACATGGAGCCACCCTCCTCATGCCTTCCCCATGCATCCCACGTAAATGCCTTCCCCATATCACTCCCTTCCCCATGCACATGCATTCATTTTTTTGTCTTTATTTGCATGGGGACCCTCCCTCATAACCACACAATGCAAATATAAAAGGGGCCTCCCTTGCACCATGCGTAGACACCCTCTCCCCATTCTCTTTCTCATTCACGCATACTCTCTCTCTTTCATTCTATCATTTAGGCTCTCTTCTCCCCATTCTCTCTCTCTTCATTCTCTCTCTCTCCATTCCCATTTTTCTTCTCACACACAACACTCCTGTTTCATGCATTTTCTCATGCACGCACTCTCTCCCTCTCTCCCATTTTCTCATGCACGCACTCTTCTCTAGCCTCTCTCTCGTTTGTTTCTCTTGCAGGTACATGATCGCGCTCTCCTCCTTGCGCACACCCTCGGGAACGCCCGTGGACCTCCAGCCACTATCCAAGAACGCCCAGCTCTTGGCCGCGCATTGCTGTGCACGGATCTCCATCTTCAGCACGTTGTTTTCCTCTTGCGTACACGCTGTTGTGCGCGGCTCCTCCTCCTCCAGCTCTCAAAGCCGCAGCCACTGTCCGGTGCGTCATCCTCCTACGCGCACAACTGTTGTGCGCGACCTCGTCTTCGCCGGCACACACCAGCACACTCCAAGCCCCCGTGTTTTAGCCATACTCCAGCCCGTATTCGGAGCGTTTGTCGCTCCATCCTCTAGCAGCCCACACATCCGTCTCCATCGTCGTCGACATCATCTTCATTTCATATCCGGATAGAGAAGCATTTCTCATCTCTATTATTTGTCTTCCGTATTTTTATTCCCTTAATTTGTTTAAGTTGAAATTTGGAAGGGAACAACTCTAATGTTATAAGCTCTCTTGCATTTTTTTTACACTAGTTGGTTTTGTTTGAATTGAACTTGAAAGCTTTTTTTATTTTGTAAGGTCTCTTTTCATCTCTAAGTTTCCTTTAAATAAATTCATCGCAAGTTTTACATTCCATTTTTTATTGAAACATTGCAAGTGACCTCTTATTTATTTCATCTTAATTTGCAATTCGGCCCCGTTATTTTATTTAGTTGCACGCATATCCTCATTTGTTAACTTTAAAGTTCTTGGGAGTATTTCACCGTAGATTGCATCATTTCTTCAAGAAATCACATCTTTCTCTCGTTGCCATGGATTAAGATTCTAATTAAGCTTGAAAGAAGAACAAAAATTACAAGTTTGCTTAGTCCCTGTGGATACGAACCTCTACTTGCACTATACAACTCATATTTTTTCCAACATGCTTGTAGTTGTAATATTATTTGTTTGATTGCGGTTTTGCGTGGAACAACAACGACGTGGTAAAAACAACTTTTTAAACCGCATGAAATCACATCAACAGATGCCTATGCAGCCCATTCACTTCTGTGAGATTTTTGACGTATGGGGCATCGATTTCATGGGTCCATTCCCTAAGAGTCAGGGATTTGAGTACATTCTGTTGGGCGTTGATTATGTGAGTCGTTGGGTTGAGGCCATCCCCGCCCGAACCGCTGATGCCAGGACAGTTTGCAGATTTTTAAGGAAGCACATCATTACACGGTTCGGGGTACCTCGAGTATTGATTTCTGACGGGGGTCTCATTTCATCAACGACCAGGTGAAGGCATTTTCTAGCGAGTTCGGCATAGACCATCGAGTTGCCACTCCATACCATCCACATACGAATGGTCTAGCCGAGGTGTAGAACAGGGAAATCAAGACTATATTGCAGAAAGTCGTCTTCCCTGACCGAAAGGATTGGTCACAGCTTTTGGACTCAGTCTTGTGGGCATATCGGACGTCTTTCAAGACACCTTTGGGCACATCTCCCTTTCGCCTCGTATATGGCAAGCTGTGCCATTTTCTGTTGAGCTGAGACACAGGTCACTTTGGGCGGTTACAGAGATACTTTTGGATCCAGATAGTGTAGGAGACCATAGGAGGGCAGAGTTAGCAGCCTTGGAGGAGCTTCGTGATACCGCCTTCTCAAACAGCCTCCAATACAAGGAGAGAGTGAAGGAGTGGCATGATTCTCATATCAGCCACAAGCATTTTGAGCCTGGACAGAGAGTATGGTTGTTTGATGCTAGGCTTCGTCTATTTCCAGGGAAGCTACAAAGCAAATGGAAGGGATCTTATCTTGTGAGAAAGGTACACGATAATGGGAGTATCGATATATCTGAGTTGTCTTCTGAGAGTACCTTTCGAGTGAACGGCCAGCGGCTCAAGCCATTTCTAGATCATGAGCCGCGGGTCGTTGATGTTTCCCCTATTCATTTTGTGTGAGATGTGGTCTCTTGACTCACATCTATTGCATCTCACGCCTGATTATCACTGTTCTCCCGACCTGTATAGATCCAGATGTCCATATCATTCCATTCTTTAGTCCCACTTCCCTTTCCTCATCTTTTGATTATGCTATACTTAGGGTGCACTTTACCCTAAGTATAGGGGGGATGTTGGACTCTCGGGTATTCTTTTTTTCTTTTCTACCCCTGTTTTTGCTTCCTATACTTAGGGATATTTTACCCTAAGTATAGGGGGGGTAGACCCTGTACATTCTTCACTCGGTTTTCCCTTTGTGTACAGTCTGCTATACTCAGGATTATTTGATCCTAAGTATAGGGGGAAAAGCCGAGACCCTCTTATTTTCTATTCATTCATTCATCTTTGTATATAGCCTTCCTTTTCACTTCCCTATACTGAGCACGAGTTATGTCTTCTTCATCGCTCTTGACTCTGAGGACATCGTTCGAGCTAAGTATAGGGGGTGTGTATATATTTCATATATACTTTAGCCATAACTCGTACTTTGTGTGAGTGTGTTAATAAATAAAAATGACTAAAAACCCAAAAATCCATAAAAATTAAAAAATTTTCCCTGTAAATAATCATTCTTTTATTGCACATACATAGCTAGTGTAGAAATTATTTTGGTAAAAATGTTTTCAAAAACTTTTTGTGTAAAGTTTGTGTAAATATGTGCATATCAAAATTATGTATATAGTACAATTTTTTTCCAAAATGTTTTAAAAATCAAAAGTTTGCAAAAATCTTGTGTAAATGTGTGTAAATATTTTGCAAAACTTGCATTCATGCATACATCCATGATTTCAAAACATTTTTCAAAAATTTTGCATTTGTGTAAATATTGTGTAAATAGCATCTTTGTATATATGTATATAGTTTTTTCTGGATTATAGTTGACATTTAAACTAGCCTGGAATTAAATTGGGAAATGGAGCTTGATTAAGATCTTAATCCACCTAATTCTAAGAGGAACCTTATAGGGCTTTGGGTTAAGGCTTTTCAGGTCCATGGTGACTTAATTCTTTGAGTCCACTAGGGTATGGTCACATGTCATCTCAATGAGCCTAAGTAGAGCACTTAACAACACACACATGACTCATATAGACATTGGCTTTACTTGGACCAGTACTTTGCACTTAGCTCTCTACGGATGAGGTAGTGAGGAGGCAGTCTTCCTTGACTAGGGGTAGCATATGAGGGTAGTACTTCTAAGCGGAACCTCTCTTCTTCTTTTAGTGAAGGAAGTGCGTCTCAACTTGGTCTAGTTGCCATGAGGTCTAACGACAGGAGTTGTGGGTTGCAATAATGCTTCAAAAGAGGGATAGTCTACTGGCTCAAGAGGAAAAACTCCTTATGTATATATGTTGCACATGTATATGTTGTATAAATGCACTTGAAAAAAAATTCCAAAAAAAATAACTCCAAAAAAGTGGTGGGTCTGATAGAAAATGATAATCCCACCGGAGTATGTATATAGTGCAAATAAGCAAAGCTTGAGATTCATGTCCCACCTTATGTAGCTTGCAGCAGGGAGACTTAGCTACACTGGTTAAGCTCCCAAGGATACATGGCTACACTGGCCATGGTCCATTCTCTTCTTCCCCCTCTTCTTGAGCCGGTTAAACTTGAACTTAGAAGGGAATACCCCTCTCCTCGAGGAAAGAGTGGCCAGTTTGAGGTCATAGAGTTACCTTGTTGGGGAGGGTTGTCAAGTTGTCACTTTTGAGGTGGAGAGCTTATACTTCACATTCACAGTACAAGGAAAGATTCATGGTATTCAGGGTTTGTGTTTGTAGACTTGTTCTGATCTGGATTGTTGAGGAGTCTTGATTATAGATTAGTGGAACTTAGAGGCTGTTAAGTTTTAAACTTAAGTCCAAATAAGGTTCCGACACATTAATAATCCAAAGATCTGATCGAGCTCCATAATTCAATTTAATGAAGGCAAGTTTAATAATCAACCTTGATCCATGCATATTCTCCTCTTTTTCTTTTTCTTTTTCTTTTTCACTTCTTTTTCAAATAAGTGTTTGTTAAGGGACTAGCAAAGTTAAGTATAGGGGAGTGATGAATACCCATTCATCACTCTTTATTCTTATATTTTAGCTACAAAAACCTTTGCAAATACATGTAGATATCTGTAAATATTAATAATTACCAAATTACATGCATTGTGTAAAATCTAATAATTAGCATGTTTTTGTGCAAAAATAAAAGAATAAAGAAACAAAAGAAAAAGAGGGAGATATTTAGAATAAATATTGAGCGACCTAATCCCAAGGGAGGGCTCAGCATGGGCCTGACCGCATAAAAAACCCAAGTAAAGAGAGATAAGGGAGCTCATGTGTGTGTATATCTGTAAATAAATAAATAAAAATATTTTCCTCAAAATAAAAATAAAAATGGGTTTGTATTTATTTGTATATATGTGTAAATACAAAATCAAAATAAAAATAGAAAAATAAAAATAAAATAAAAATACCCTTCCTTGTATACATCCACCATGTATATAAGACCACATAGCTATTTATTTATCCCTATAAATAAATAAATAAATTAAAACCCAATAAAAATTGTATATATTCTACATTACATGGTATAAATAAATAAAATAAAAACCATAAAAACAAAAATAAAATAAAAAGAACAAAAATAAAAATTAAAATAAACATTGTATATAGACCATGTATATAGGTGTACAAAAGTATTTATTTTACCTTTGTAAATAAACAAGGAAAATAAAATAAAAATACCAAAACATTCCAAATTTTATGCTATAAATAAATAAAATATAAAATTGGAATAAAAATGTACAAAAATAATTAATTAAAAATCAAAAATTAAAAATCTATATTGTATATACCTATGTACATTATACTATATTGTACATACCTTATTTTTATTTCAAAAAAATAAATAAAAATCACAAATAGTAGTTTAAAATAAAAGAAACATTTTTCATGTTTTGAGTTTTGAATAATTCGACCAATTGCTATTTTATTTTGAATTTCCAAATCTTTTACACGTGGCCGCATCCCATTGGCCCACGGGGGATGTTGACCCCTCGGTCAACTCCCCCTGGACCTTAGTCCTCCGTATCCGAGTTTTTGACCCGACTTCTCCTAATTATTGCACCTCGATCCGAGATCCAAATCCGCTAACCCCGGATCCTAATCCGACCTTGATCAACCCTGATCCACACCTGGGGTGGGTTTTGGGGATCCGCGCTCCGATCAGCTCGCCCGAACCCCCTTTAGCCGGACCCCTAGCTGTATATAGCATCAGCTCCGCCCGTGCCTTCACTCATCTTTGGCTCCGCATTCTCCACCCCAGGACCTCCATTGCTCTCGCCTGAGTGACAACAAGCTGAGGGTAGTGTCGCAGCGAGGAGGGAGTGCTCAGACCATCGACCCGGCGACCTAGCGCCGCCATACGCCGCCCAGACGTGGTGCTCGAGCCTCAGGCATCGACGACCCTCGAGGCTAGGCCCAGGAGCTTCAATAGCTTCTTCCCAATCGACATCGATCATCAGGTAACCTTAGTTTTCTCTAGTTTTAGCTAATTTCCATTTACCCCCAATTTCACCCATCGCCGACGACTGTCGATTTCGACCATCTCCGACCCCCTTTTGATCATCGGACGACATCATCACCTTCGCCTCACTCCTCCGTACATTCTTCACCCCTTCATCTAACCCAGTTCGCACAGGAACTGGGAGTCGAGCTCCTCCACCGTCGCATCACCGGAGCCTCCCCCATTCCGACGCACCGATCACCCCCATCGCCTCTAACCGGGTCGAGGCATTTTGCCCTCGATCGAGGATTGCTTCTGTGTAGCTTTGCAGGTCAGGGGAGGACCATCTGAGGTCCCCCATATTCAGCACAGGAGCTTGAGCTCCGCCGTCGTCGCCTGGGCTTCTCGAAGCCCCTTGGCGCCATCGGAAGGGCTCTTCAGACGCGGGAGGCTCCGACGATTCTTCTCCGACCATCAGCAGCCCCTGCAGACGTCCAGCGTGCCCACATTCCTCCGGCGAAGTTCGCCGGCGAGGAGTTCCTCCAGGTCCCTCCTTTGCCGTCCATTCGACCCCGGAGTGTCAGATTGAATCTGGACTGTCCACTGATACGAAGAGGCGCCCCGCACCAGCACCGTTAGATCACCATGTGGTGCCATCTACACCGTCTGTGGCAGAGGAGAGGCGAGCCTTGACCAGAGCCGCACGATCGGACACGTGGCGAGCCCTCCACCGTTGGATCCGCGCCGAGGTCTCTTCGTTGAGGCGCCACCACTTCCAGCCGTTCGATCAGCTACGTGGCAACCTCTCAACCCTCGGATCAGAATAAGGGGTAATATCCCTTAGGCCCTTAGCTTTTTAGTCTTTAATATTTAGTCCTATAAATATTTAGTTAAGTTGTTTCTATTTTGGACATTTTGCATAGTGGACCTTGTCGTTTCTGTTATTTGCTTTTATACCCCTGTACATTGTGGGACACGTGCTTCATCACGTGCATTTCGTGGTAAATTGCATGTAAGGGCCTGTGATTTATGTTTGTTCATGAAATGAAATATACTTTTGGTTAATTGCATTTATGCCCCTGTGAATGGTTTAATTCTACATGTGCCGAATTTCTTGGGTAATTTGCATTTAAGCTCCTGGACTTTTAGCAGCTATTGCTAATAGGTCCATGAACTTAAAGTAATTACATTTGGGTCCCTGAGTGCCCCAGACACGTGCCTTGTGTGTGCAAATCTGGGAATTTTGCACTTGGACCCCTTGAGCTTCCAGTTTTGTTACTTTTCAACCCCTGAAAGATGTTTTTTTTACGATCAGGTCCCTGTGCACTGTGGGCTCTTGATTGTTTTAAATAAAATATCAGATCTACTCCAAATCAAGTGAAAATTTGACAGAGTGGCTCCTGCCACCGTGTAGAATTTTCACTGATTTTTGGGAAATTTTTGGAGCCTTTTTATTATTTTTAAAAATTCAAAAACATCCATTTTTCAGTCCGTTCATATTTAAAATTCACAAAAAAATATTAAAACATCTTCAAAAATTCAAAAAAAAAAACTATATTTTTTTTATTTTAGGGTGTTTGATTTTCTGACCTGTTTTGGTGATTTTTGGACTTGTATAAAATATAAAAATTGAAAAAGCCCTAAAAACCCATAAAAATTTTAGTAATTAATAGAAAAACCCAAAAATAATAAACTCAGCTTCTGAATTTTCATTTTTGTTTATATTTTATTGGAAAAATACCTCCAGGCTATTTGAAGGCCATTATATATTTTATTTTGGCCTTTGAAGCCCGGTTGGACAACAACACTGTTCCCCTTTCTTATTTCATTTTTATAAAATTCTCTAAAAATCAGAAAAATACCAAAAATTCACCATAAACATAAAAAATTCCAAAAACTCAAAAAATATTTTTGTTTGAATTTTTAGATTAATTTTGAGTGTTCAAATAATTAGTCAAAGTTGCTTATTTCCTTGTTTTCTTATTTTCTTTATTATTTAAAAAATCCAAAAAAATATAAAATATTAAAAACCCAATAAAAATATTTATTTTTATTTTTATTTGATTTTCGACTACTTCGTAGGCCGCAAGGCCATCACGTGCTCCCTGAGTCCGACCCTGGTCACTATACCAGGATAATCCAATAGCCAGGGCCACTATTGATTTTCTTTGATTTTTATCTTGTTTTGATGCTCTGCTCTCTTATTTTCTTGTTGATCGATTGATCCTCGAGCGAATGAGGTCACAACGACCTTAGTTATATTTCATCTACCTTAGTTGCTCGGATCTTTCGGACAATCAGTGTCAAACGAAAGAGAAGGTTACATTCCAACAATTTTTAAGAATATACTGAATAAAAATATTATCATCTTATGCAAGTTAAAAAATAACGCAGACATATTTACATATTCATGATATTGAGAAGACATAAAATGCAAGAAGTTTGTCTCATATTTTTAATCAACATGTGTAGGTACATATAATTTCAATGCTAACAAAGAAATTAAAGTTTCGTAAATATTTAAAAGAAATATAGAAGATTATAAATGGTTTTTTCCTAATGTTCAATACAATACATAAGATACGAATGATAAAAAGTAGTAACAAAACACCAGTAATGGATATATATATAATATTAGACACAATTTATTGAGTATCAATCTAAACGGGGAAAATTGTCTAGAAGAAATATTTATAAAATACAAGCACAACAGAAAATAAAATAACTACAAACTGAAAGAGAAACCCTATCATGACATCCATGAAGGAAGAAATATATAAACAACATCAGAAGTAATATATCATATAACAGTTGCAAATGAAAATATTGATGTCTAGTTTAAGAGTAAGAAGATAATCATGTAACAGATCCAACTGCAGTTTCGAAATTACCAGTTAACATTTTATCTAAAAATATACAATAACACAATGAACAACAAGTATCATCAATATCATGCGAAATAAGAGAAATTTGTCTAGAAGAAATCTTTATAAAATACAAACACATCAGAAAATCAAATAACTACAAACTAAAAGGGAAAACCTATCATAGCATCCATGAAGCAAGAAATATATGCAGAACATTGGAAGTAATATATCTTAATAGTTGCAAATGGAAATATTGATGTCTAGTTTATGAGTAAGAAAATAATCATCTAACAGATCCAACTTTAATTTCAAAATTAACGGTCAATATTTTATCTAAAAATATACAATAACAAAATAAACAGCAAGTATCATCGATATCATGTGAAATAAAAAGTTAAAATTAGATATACTATCCTCCTGCACATCAATGGGAATGTTATATTTTTGACAATTCTTGAAAGCTATAATCTTTGCGTGGTCCAAATACAAAATATCAATTTATTCAGACTTACAGTTTCATGACAGTGTGTGAGAATATATGACTACTTGAGAAAAGTTTAACAAATACAAAGACAACAGAATATGTCTAGATCCAGCCAACTAAACATCAGAAATGAGAAAATCCCTACAATCAATATATCAGTTAACATAAAATTATACAAAAAAAGTTGAGTTATGAAAATGGAGAACGGGTCATATGTTAACATTCTTCAAAAATAAAAATCATATGACAGAAGCCATGAAGAGCTATAGAGGTCATATACAAAACAACACAAAATCTATCATAACATCCTTCAAGCAGTAAGGAAGATCGAGTTATGGAGAAGAAAACAACAAATGAAAATATAAAATAATGAAGCAGGTCATCGAAATCGTCTAAAAATGAAAGGGAGATCCATATCAGTTACAAAAACTCTATGACTGAAAGAAAGGAAGTTTCCGTTTATTTGGAAATATATAAAATTTCAAAATCCAACATAAATCTCATCAAGATCACCCATTTACTCGGGTAAATGCTAAGGTCAACTTCGAATAATATTATCTTTACGTAAATGATCCCCTTACTGATCGACTTTGAAATCACAGAAGTAAAACATAAAAATCCCAAGTAATTAAATGAGGAGAAGGACGAAAGGAATGCAATCTCAGCCTAGACAATCAGTTCATGATAAAAAAATCCACACAAACGTATAGGTGAAGGAAAGAACTAAAGACCAAAAACTCGAGTAAACAATCAAACAACTTAAAAAAAGTTATATGATTTTAACGGAAAGTATTTTTAATCCAACTGTTGAACACTTACAATAGAAAAAACATTACCTACAACTATATATTTTAATATTTATAACCAATCACAACACCATCGAGGAGAAAAATCAAGAGAAGAAATCGATAGCCGCATACCGGTCAGCGGAAGGTACCGATATTCGCTTACCAACCGTCGGAATGATAGAATATGAGAGCAACTTGTCCAAACGTTACATAGCAAGATGGAACACCTATTATCGGAAAAAGAAAATGAAGAGAAGAAATCCGTAGTCACATACCAGATGGTGGAACAAACAGGGTTATTGGAACGCTGTCTCCCAATGGAAGAACGATGAGTAGTAGAACGGTGGGTCGCAACGAAAGAACGATGACGAACAGAAGAAGAAATCCCCGATCAGATTGCACAAGAAAATGGAGAACGACAGAACTGGTTTTAGAGTTTATCGAAGAAGGGAGGAATGACACATGGAAAGTAAATGGGCTTTTAGGGTTTAGCGTGTCTCGTGTAAAGTAATTGTGACAGATGTCAAAGGGGAGAAAGACGTGTGGGAAGAGAAATCGGCATATCGAAAGGATATACAATGAGAGAAGGGGGAAAAATTATAAAGATATACATAGAAGATACACCTGGCAGACGTTGTCTTGGAAGTTGGCAGAAGGCAGATGTTGTGAAGAAATTGCGAAGCAGGGGGATAATTTCACTGAACAAAGAAGCTAGGAATTACAACACGTGGCAACAGAATAGGCACAAACCCACTAATAATAGGAGTATAG